>CAUYQU010001251.1:0-90408 GCA_963574635.1 Cheracebus regulus
GAGTCGCTGAGCTGAGCTGCTGGGTGGCAGCTGGAAGGCCAGGCTGGCTGAAGCCCTAGTGAGGTGACACTGGGTCTGGGGCAGGTGCAGTGGCAGCGGCCAGACCTCTCAGGACACAAACGGGCCAGAAAGTGGGAACAACCTGGGCAAAAACAGCCTCTGAGAGGAGGCTACGGGATGAAATGGGAAGCCATCAAAATGGGAAAGGAGGTGAGACCAAGGGAGAAATAAGACTGCCGCCCAAGCCGGAGCCGTGCTGGCCTTTCTTCCCTTCTGAGACATCAGCGCGGATTCTAAGGTTACCTGAACTGACTGAAAGCTCTGTTGTTTTCTGAGCAACATGACAGTGGCACAACCAGAGAATTCCCGGAACACACTGGGAAGACACACGCGCTAGAAGGTGACAATTCTGGGGAAATCTGAAGGGCTGGAATGAGAAAAAGTCAAACATTTGGCATCCCATCAGCTGCTGAAACACAACCCTCTCATGCATTTTAAAATACCCAACACACACACACTGCCTATTACTCACAAAACAACTACGAATGTAGTCTATGCGTTACACACAACAGGAAGTTGCCATACCAGATGTAACCCACCAAGGCTGAGCACATCGGCTGCCCTCCACCTTCCTGTTAAAAGACAATAAGACCACTGGTCCCTGAGGATCCCTGAAGGAAAAAGACAAGCTGTTCTAGTCCAATTTAGGTCTTTGCAACTGAAATTGAGATCAAATTTCAAAGATCTGTAAACTAGTGTAGCTTCACAGACTTGAAATTAGTTTGGAAGATGACGTGTTTCTAGGCCTAATGGTGAAATTTTCAAAGATTGCCCTCTGCCACAAGGAATTATTATCTTTGTGGCACTGTATACACCATATTTTCATTCAAGCCACAGAGTTTGTTTACCCCAATTTCTTATTAATTACCTGCCACAAATGTTGATATTTAAATCAGATTCTTATGGCCTTCATTAGTTAATCAGCCACTCATGAAATGTATGCGCCATGAGGCCTGAGACTCCAGAGCCTGGCACATAGTAGCACTCAGTACGTATGCATATTGACGAAATGAACTGCTGTAATATCTCCTACAAGCCAGACTCTGTGCAACAGAGCCCAATGATGTTCTGAAAATTAGCAAGTACAAAAATGGCCCAGACATATGCTTATAGACAAATCAAACTCACATCACAGAACATAATTTTAGAGAATGTAATCTCGAATGTATTTCTATAAAACAGCCCCTGGGTTTTCTGCTAACAGAAGAAATACAACTCTGGCTGGGGGCATGGTGGCTCACACCTGTAATCTCAGCTCTTTGGGAGGCTGAGGCGGGCAGATCACCTGAGGTCAGGAGTTCGAGACCAGCCTGGCCAACATGGTGAAACTGCATCTTGTATTTGTACAAGTACAAAAAAATTAGCTGGGCGTGGTGGCAGGTACCTTTAATCCCAGCTACTCAGGAGGTTGAGGCAGGAGAATCGCTTGAACCTGGTAGGCAGAGGTTGTAGCAAGCCAAGATTGCACCACTGCACTCCAGCCTGGGCGACAGAGCAAGACTCCATCACACACACACACACAGACACACACAAAATAGAAGTTTGAGATCAGCCTGGCCAATACGGTGAAACCCTGTCTTTACTAAAAATACAAAAATTAGCCAGGCGTGGTAGAACACACCTGTAATTCCAGCTACTTGGGCGGCTGATGCAGAAGAATCACTTGAACCTCCTGGAAGGCGGAGGTTGCAGTGAGCTGAGATTGCGCCATTGCACCCTAGCCTGGGCGACAGAGTGAGACGCTGTCTCAGAAAAATAAAGAAGAAAGACAACTCTGCAATGAGCTTTCATAGTCATGTTGAAGACACAGGTTGAATAAAACTTTCAAGGGCCTGCCTATAAATAAGCCATGAAACAAAGGAGATGGGGAGGATGAGGGGCTCAGTATGGCCTCCTTCCCTAAAGCTGCTGGGCTGGGCTGAGGACCCACAGGCAGTTGCGATGGCGACAGCAGGGAACTTAGAGATGTTCAGTGAGACACAGGAACTTCTAATCCTCTAGTTTCCTTTTGTCTTCCTGATAGCCTATCCTCAGGAAAATAATTCCCTTACTAAACTCCTAAGGGCTTTTCAGCTCTGCCACTCAACTGACACTTAGCTATTCTGTGTTGGTATTTATCTGTTTCTGCACAGCTTATCTCCCTGGCTGGACTACAAACTCTTTAAGGACACAATGTGAATTCTGTGTCCTTCACTTAGTATCAGGGTGATCTTAAGTTGTTTAACTTCTCTGAGCCTCAGTTTTATAAAAACTGGGGCTAGTCAATACCTGCCTTCCAGTGTCAACGTGGGGACTAAAGGAGAGGTGTATGTGTAAGCATATTGCACTTGAAATGGCATCTGGGATGTCTTCCTCTACATATTCTCCAGGGACTACTTCTCATGCCCCATATAATCACAGCCACACTGAGCACAGCCCACGCATGAGTGGCTTGCCATGCAGCAGGATAAACCCATCAGGCCATTCAGCGTGCCTTGGTCGTAAACCTAGTTTGATTACAACACTAATCTCTGGCCGTGTGTTGAATAGTTACTGTGCACTGGGTAGGTACTTCACATGTATTATTTCTATTCCTCATCACAAGTTTGCCAGCAGGTATTATTATTATTATTTTGTTAAAGTTCAGATAAATTGTATTTCTTGACAAGGCTACGTAGTTAATAAGTGGCAGAGGCATGATTCGGACTCAAGACAGTGCGTGCTCTTCCCAGGGTACTGTCCTGTCTGCACATAGAAGGCTCACTCCATCAATCCCTGACCAAAACTGTGAGGTGCCATCCACTTAAAGCTATCGAGTACTAAACTACGATGTTTTTTTATTTTGCCCAAATTCCTATCTAAGGGGCCTGGGGAGTCATCCCCTACAAATCATACATTCTCATCAGATTTTTTTTGAGACGGAGTCTCGCTCTGTTGCCAGGCTGGAGTGCGGTGGTACCATTTCGGCTCACTGCAACCTCTGCATCCCAGGTTGGAGGGATTCTCATGTCTCAGCCTCCTGAGTAGCTGGGACCACAGGCATGTGCCGCCACAGCCGGCTAATTTTTATATTTTTGGTAGAGAAGGGGTTTTACCATGTTGGCCAGGCTGGTCTTGAACTCCTGACTTCAAACAATCTGCCTGCCTCAACTTCCTAAAGTGCTAGGATTACAGGCATTAGCCACTGTGCTCGTACTAAACAGTCAGATCTTGTGAGTGTGAGAACTCACTATCATGAGAACAGTAAGGGGGAAATCCTCCCCCATGATCCAGTCGCCTCCCACCGGGCCACTCCTCCAACACTGGAGATCACAATTCAACATAAGATTTGGACAGGGACACAAATCCAAGCCATATCACTTATTTTTTACACATGCAATATTTTCTACCATTTTCTGTCTGCATGTCTTTCTTGCTCATTAGATTAAAACTGTTTTAAGGTAGGAATCATTTTCTCTCTCTCTCTTTTTTTTTTTTTTTTGAGATGGAGTCTCACTTTGTCGCTCAGGCTAGAATGCAGTGCTGCCATCTCTGCTCACTGCAACCTCCACCTCCCAGGTTCAAGCGATTCTCCTGCCTTAGCCTCCTGAGTAGCTGGGATTATAGGCTCCCGCCACCACACTCAGCTAATTTTTGTATTTTTAGTAGAAATGGGGTTTCACCATGTTGGCCAGGCTGGTCTTGAACTCCTGACCTCATGATCTGCCCAGCTTGGCCTCCCAAAGTTCTGGGATTACAGCCATGAGCCATCGTGCCTGGCCTCCCCCAACTTTTTTTTTAATTAGCCAGGCATGGTAGCACGTTCCTGTGTCCCAGCTACCCAGGAGGCCGAGGCAGGAGGATGGCTTGAGCTGGGGAGATCAAGGCTGCAGTGAGCTATGATCGTGCCACTGCACTCCAACCTGAGCAACAAAGTGAGACACTGTCTCAAAAAAAAAAGAAAAAGAAAAAAGAAAAGAGAACTGTGAGCACCCCCTTCTCCTCGGAGAGAGAAGGTATGGGTGTGTGGAGATGAGGACATGGCATCCTTCAGTGGCCCTGGATGCCATTTCTGGCACAGCTTGCAGGGTTGGAACGCTGGTCACCTCTCATTGTGTGCTTCTAGGAGAGATGAGGGACCATGACAATTCCCAGACCAGCCACAGGTTTTCTGAACAGAAAAGAAGGAACCAAGCTCAGTATTTCAGACACACATTTACAACCTTATCTTCTAATCTAAAATGTTCCTGAACAAGGGCTTTTGAGCCAAGACTCTTAGTTTGCAATACAACTGATTTTGCAAAACAAAACAAAACAAAACAAAATCCTCCAAAAATGCTCAGGATATTAAGTGATACAGGACTGCAGAGAATAGTCCATAGAATTAATGTGCTAATGAGGTACCAACACAGCTTTGCTCAGGATTAACACATTCAGAAGCCAACCAATTAACTGTCCTTTCTAATACCTCCCAGGCAAATTTCTGCATTCAGAACTTGGTACAGCTCCTGGCTTATGTAAATCTCAGCTCCTACATACTTTTTTTTTTTTTTTTTTCCTGGGCTTGACTTGTGTAGGGGACAGTTTAGATAAATGAATAACCTTAAAGCTACCTGAGTGACACATCCCAGATTGAGTTCTTGTGTCATTTTACTAAATGTTGGTTATATACCTGCACAATCATGTATTTCCTTAGCATTACCCCATTCCTGCATGGATTCACGCAGTGTTTCCCCCACCCCAGTCTGGGTCAGAGCAGAAGTCATGCTTGCTGGGCTTCTATTTTGCCAAGTGTTCTGGTGCTGACCTTCCTCCCTAATTAATATCCCTGTATCATGCAGAGTTCTTGCCACAGTAAAAAGAATGTAAGCATCTCTGAATCCAAACATTTAACAGTTGAGTCAGCCACAGACACTTTTAAAAGAGGATCTTTTGGAAATATCACACCACATATATATTTCCACTCCTCTCTCCTTATTTTAAGAGCCCTTCCAAGGTCTCCAAAAATATCTATCTCTTCATGAGGTTTTTTTTTTCATCTTTAAGATGTTTCAGAGTCGAGACTGAGAAAGACAATGTCGTGAAACGTTTTATATGTGCATCACTCTACAGAGTTCCTCCATTCCCTTTCCTGGAAACGTCCTTCTCCAGAGACAATAGCTGGTTTTCTCCTCTAAATCATTAGTTCAACAAATGTGCGCTGAGCGTAACCCTGTGCTTGCCATCTACTGCACTAAGTGCTGAAGAGGATATGTGAGAAGCAAGTCTGGATGGAACATCAAAGTTAACAGGATTTCTCTATTTCGCCTACCTGTCAGAAGACAGCTTGCCAATTGTATACTTCCTTTTCTGGCTATTGGGTGAAAAGGAGATGAATTATGAGTATTCCAAATGTCTTCCTCCACTAGCTATCCCTCCATCCATTCATCCATCCACACACCCCAACACTTTAAAGAGCCCTTCCACCATCAGTGCTTCCATTGGACCAAGTACTATGCTAGGCGCTGAGGATATACACAGGGCAAGACCTGCCCTCTGCCCCGAGGGAAGTCCCAGTCTAGAGGGACACAGTTGTATGATCAAGACACCGTTGTATGATTCATGTAGGAACTAGAACTAGAGTAGAGATATGCACACAATGCTAAGGAATCAAGATCGTAGTTTCAAGCAACTGAGGCTGGTATAGATTCATTCATTAAACAGGTCTCTTTCTTTCTTCTTTCTTTCCTTTTTTTTTTTTTTTTTTGATGGTTGCTTTAATTCCCTATAGATATATTTGCAATGAAATTTAGAAACAGCAAAATCCAGATTCCAACTTGATATGTACAATCTGTTGCGACTTTGAGGGCACAGTTTGGTCCTTCCATTTGTCCGTGGTCTTCCCTCACCTCAGGCTCTGGACCTTCTCAGAGGCGAGCTGAGGATCTGTTCCCCTCGTTCAGCTCATCGTGTGCTCTCTCTTCCCATCCACATCTCTCATGACAGGAGACATTTCAGGACCCACAGAGCCTGGGCTGGCAGCACAAGTTGACACGGGGGAGTGTAAGAGGGAGTCTTTCACAGACAATGAAGAGGAAGAGATAAAAATGGCAGGCGAGGAGAGCAGAAAAAGGAGAGAAGGAAACAAGGAGGAAGGATGAAGCCGAGAATGAAGGAGACGCGGCTGCAGCAGCAGCCTCCGTCCTAATCAGATCTCTTCAAGACCTGCTGCTGAGCAATTTCTGGAACTGAGAATCAGGCTTATAGAAAAGCTGGCTGTAACAGTCCTTCCAAATATGGGGGCGAGGCGGAGCAGAATTGCAGGAATACCGAAGACCTGACTCATTCTCTGAGTGACATCTTAATGGACGACTTCGCTTCAAAATTATGAAGGGGGGCGGGGGGAAGAAAACTCTCTTAGGATCCATCATGTGTTGCTTTTGAAAATTATTATTTTGGAGCACAAGCTGTTTCCTGTCTTTAAAGCCTATTATCTATTTCCCTTCCAGGTGGAGCCTGGGCTGCCTGCTAATTTAATCCCCTGGGCTTCCCCCTCTGCCTTCAAGATCTCACAGACATTCAGGTTTCATAAAGAGGGCACCTTTGTGTCTTCCTCCCCTGAAGGCCTCCATCTACCATGGCAGCGGAGGAGCTGCTATTTTGGGAAACAGCAGCTGAGTTGGGAGGGTTGTTAATTGTTTGTCAAACCCTTCCATGGGGAAAAAAAAAAAAAAAGAGCAGAGCAGTGCCCTTGCCTTCATTCTATTTCACTCTTGCATCTGTGAGAAGGGAGGGGAAGGAGGACTCCTTGTCCTTCTCAGGCACAGGCACTCAAACTAATTTAAAAAAAACAAACTTCATTCTTTTACCCAATGGAAAGACATAAACAAACATAATATTGGCCCTAGAACCAATCAAAATAGTTTAAAAATCATGTGTAAGCTCAAAAACAAAACAAAAACAACCAAACCAAAAAACCCCCTTCATAACAGAAACAAAACATCAGGGGTTTCGACGTCCATTCTGACCAAACCCACAGCAGCCAAACTGACTCAGCAGATCCCCAAGCCCGGCAAACACCCCCTGACTCACATGAAAACAATTCTAGCCAGGCATACCAATGGGAGCATTCACCGTGACACACACTCACTCAATCACAGCACAGACAAGTTCAAAATCAAACAGAAAAAGTCCCAGCCTGAGAAAAAGCTACTCAGGACTCTGACCTCAGAGGGCACCATGTGATTCTGAGACTTTCCAAGGGTTAGGTCAGCCCCTAAAGCAAATGGATGGGAGGGAGCAAAGACGGGGAACCCAAATCTTAAATTTTATGCTGCTTTTTTTTTCTGAGAGGGTTCTCACTTGGTCGCCCAGGCTGGAATGTACTGGTGTGATCTGGGCTCATTACAACCTCTGCCTCCTGGGTTCAATCAATTCTCGTGATTCAGCCTCCGAAGTAACTGGATTACAGGCGTGCGTCACCATGCCCAGCTAATTTTTGTATTTTTAGTAGAGACAGGGTTTCACCCTGTTGACCAGGCTAATCTCAAACTCCCGGGCTGAAGTGATCTGCCTGCCCTGGCCTCCCAAAGTGCTGGGATTACAGGACTGAGCCACCAAACAGGCCAAAATCTTATGCTTCTTAAAGGGCAGCATCGTCCAGGCAGGGTGGCTCACGCCTGTAATCCCAGCATTTTGGGAGGCCAAGATGGATAGATCACGAAATCAGGAGTTCCAGACCAGACTGACCAACATGGTGAAACATACAAAATACAAAAATTAGCTGGGCGTGGTGGCATGCTCCCATAATCCCAGCTACTCAGGAGGCTGAGGCAGGAGAATTGCTTGAACCCAAGAGGTGAAGGTTGCAGTGAGCTGAGATCACACCCCTGCATTCCAGCCTGGGTGACAGAGCAAGGCTCTGTCTAAAGAAAAAAAAAAAAAAAAAGCCTGACATGGTGGCTCATGCCTGTAATCCCAGCACTTTGGGAGGCTGAGGTTAAGAGATCGAGACCATCCTGGCCAACATGGTGAAACCCCGTCTCTACTAAAAATACAAAAATTCGCTGGGCGTGGCAGCGCATGCCTGTAGTCCCAGCTACTCTGGAGGCTGAGGCAAGAGAATCACTTGAACGCAGAAGGTGGAGTTTGCAGTGAGCCAAGATCACGCCACTGCACTCCAGCCTGGGTGACAGAGTGAGACTCTGCCTCAGAAAAAAAAAAAAAGGCAACACCACCAATCATTTTATAACTACTTGGTTTTCGGTTTTCTTTCTAGACCAATGCTCATATGGAAGCATGACTAATGGCTAATCCTACTTGACTACTTTTTTTTGAGACAGAATTTTGCCCTTGTTGACCAAGCTGGTGTGCAGTAGTGTGGTCTTGGCCCACTGCAACCTCTGCCTCCCAGGTTCAAGGGATTCTCCTGCCTCAGCCTCCCCAAGTAGCTGAGATTACAGGCATGTGCCACCATGCCCAGCTAATTTTGTGTTTTTAGTGAAGATGGGGTTTCACCATGTTGGTTAGGCTGGTCTGGAACTCCTGACCTCAAGTGATCCACCCGCCTTAGCCTCCCAAAGTGCTGGGATTACAGGCATGAGCCACTATGCCCAGTCACATTAAAAAAAAAAAAAAATACAATAATCTTTCAGGATTTTCAGGAAACTCCAAAAGGAATGATCTGTTATTAATAGAGAAGTTGGACTCTGAGAACTGTGTGTTA
Source organism: Cheracebus regulus (assembly GCA_963574635.1). Classification (NCBI taxonomy): domain Eukaryota; kingdom Metazoa; phylum Chordata; class Mammalia; order Primates; family Pitheciidae; genus Cheracebus; species Cheracebus regulus. The sequence goes on from CAUYQU010001251.1 coordinate 8,723, forward strand.
AATGGTAATGATAAAGGAAAGGCTATGTGGGAATGCCTATTTTACATTTTTCCTCAAAAGAGCTCAGACTGCCTTCTAAACATAAGTCTACTAATCCGCCACACACTAGCTCCTGGTTAGACAGCAGATCTGAAACTTTCTTTTGCACTGGAGGATGTGTTTGTATAAATACTTACTCAGAATTTGCTTAGTCAAAATGAGCATATGATGGGTGAGTGATTTAGGATTTTTGAACTGAATGAACATTCATGTTAGAATTTAGATCAGCTGTGTTGATCTAAAGTGAACTTGACTAATGAATTAGAATATGTTCCATTAGCTACTGCAATTAGAATAGGAGGAGGGGGAAGAGGGGCAAGACTTTCTTATTGATTGAAAGAAATATATAGGTGGTCCCTAAATGAGCTTCTTATACCCTGCAAGGTTTTCAGTGCATCAGTAAACCACAATAAACGTTTAATCAGAACAGAGTAGGTAAGCAATTAGTTCAGTGATAAAAATCACACATTTGTAAACAGCATGGCAGGAAAAGGAAACTGTGTTTAAAACGGACTTGTTTTATGTGAAAAATAGCTTTTATAGGGAAATGGTATAACGTAGAGTCAGGAAAAATTATAAGCTAATTTTTCGTGATAAAATGTATTTTCATGATAACATGTAAGATAAAATGTACTTGCGGTAATATTTGGTTAATCTGCCACTAGAATAATTTATGTCAAGTACTCTTTTTTATCCTCTAGTTGGCTGTGTTTAAATATTCTCTCCTCAAATTTTAGGAACCCATTAATCAATCTGTTTATCCAATAGTCATTCATCCCCTGATACAAACATAGCAATATTCAGAGTGCTGGTTACAGGGATGACAGGATGCAAAAAAGTGTAATGGAGCATCTCTCAGAACTTTATTTGTTTATTCATTTTTTGAGACAAGTCTCACTCTGTCACCCAGGCTGGAGTGCAGTGATACAATCTCGACTCACTGCAACCTCCACCTCCCGGGTTCAAGCAATTCTTGTGCCTCAGCCCCCGAGTAGCTGGGATTATGGGCATGTGTCACCACACTGGGCTAATTTTTGTATTTTTAGTAGAGACAGAGTTTCACCATGTTGGCCAGGCTGGCAGCAAACTCCTAACCTCAGGTGATCTGTCCACCTTGGCCTCCCAAAGTGCTGTTTATCACACTTTATAATGCTATTGGGAAATGAGAACTATATCCACATAAGTTAAATAATATGAGTAAACAATATACGTAAAAATATATAAGGGATATCACAAAATAGTGAGTGGTACTGTGGTTTTCAGTAACAAACAACTGTTAGATTATGAGAGAGTGTGTGTGAGTGTGCACACAATAAGCATCCGTGGGCACAGAAGACTTCCTGGAGGAAGTGATGTGCAGAATTTGGGCGGGAGGGAAGATGATTTCTTGTTAAGAAACCAGAAGAGATATATACTTTTTTTTTTTTTTTGAGACAGAGTGTTGCTCTTGCTGCCCAGGCTAGAGTACAATGGCACGATCTCAGCTCTGTGAAACCTCTACCTCCCAGGTCCAAGCGATTTGCCTCAGGAGTAGCTGGGATTACAGGCATGTGCGACCATACTCAGCAAATTTTTGTATTTTTAATAGAGAAGGGGGTTTCACCATGTTGGTCAGGCTGGTCTAGAACTCCTGACCTCAGGTGATCCAGCCACCTCAGCCTCCCAAAGTGCTAGGATTACAGCCGTGCGCCACTGCTCCCAGCTGAGACATATACTTTTGATTAGATCTGTCTAGCTGACAGAGAGGACATTTATGTTGTTCAGGACAGTAGAAAGGTTGGAAAGATTTGCCTATATTCATAGAATCATAGAATTTTGGGTCTAAAATGATTTGAAATCAATCAGCTAGGACACTAGTTCTCAAATGTGGATCCACGTTGTAACTACCCATGGAGCTTTTTAAAATTCCAATGCTGGGTTTCACCCTAGAGACTCTGATTTAAGTGATCTGGTTGAGGCCTGGGTGTCTGGAGGTATAAAAGCTCCCCAGGTGATTCTAATGTACAGCCTTTGCTTGAAGACCGCTGATTTAGTCCAACCCCCCAGTTTTATGAGAAAAGGACCACCTTCAAATTTGCCCACGCACAGCTGGCAAGAGCTGCCGGGACACCCAATGAGCCCCAGCTCTGTTCACCATTCTCGGTTGTTTGTCTTTGACAATGTATTGTGCAGTGCTCTGGAGACCATGCCAGAGAATTGGATTTTTGCCATAAAGGTCATGGGAAGCCATTGAGGGTTTTTGTGCAGGAAAATGGCACATTAAAAACAAATGGTCCTGCAACTTCTAGAAAGACATCAGAATTGAAAGGAGTAAATGCAGCCTAACAACCCAGGGGACTTACATCATCCAAGTAAATAGTCCTCTGAAATTTAAGTTTTCATGTTTATATTTTGAATTAAAAACTAATATTGTGATAATTTCTATGTCATAGCATTCAAATAAGGAGAACTGTGCTCCTCTAACTTTGTGGCTGTCTGTTTAGAAAGAACTTTCTTCTGGCCAATTAGTTCTGTTGTTTGCATTTTTCTTTGATTTTCCCCTTAACTCTACAACTAACTAAGTGCTTTATGTTTCACTTCTTTTAAGATTTATCTTTTCTGTCCTTTCCCTCTTTCCAATCAAGGACATTTGTTAATTGCCCACAATATGCTCATGCATATTTATATGTCTACACCTCCCTCTCCCCTTATTGTCTCCAGGGCAGGCTTGTCCAATAGAAATATAATTCGAGTCACATATGTAAAATTTTAGAAACAGGTTAAATTAATATTAATAATATATTTTATTTAACCCAATATGTCCACAATTATATAATTTCTACATATAGCCATTATAAAAATACAAATGAGATATTTTATATTCTCTTTTTCATCCTATGTCTTTGAAATCTGCTGTATATTTTACAGTTACAGTACATATCAATCAACATGTTGGATTTTCAAAATTCAAAAACATGACACAATAAGGTTGGGTTTCAGGAAACGTATGTATTCTGCTTCAATTTTTTTTTTTTTTTGAGACAGAGTCTCATTCCATCACCAGGTGCCAGGCTGGAGTGAAGTGGCGCAACCTTGGTTCACTGCAACCTCCACCTCCTGGGTTCAAGCAATTCTCCTGCCTCAGCCTCCTGAGTAGCTGGGACTACAGGAGCACGCCACCACGCCCAGCTAATCTTTTTTGTATTTTTAGTAGAGACGGGGTTTCACCATGTTGGCCAGGATGGTCTCGATCTCTTGACCTCGTGATCTGCCCGCCTCAGCCTCCCAAAGTACTGGGATTACAGGCGTGAGCCACCGCACCCAACACTGCTTCAATTTTTAAATTTAAATGGATTAAAATTATATAAAACGTAAAATGCAGTTCCTCAGTGTTCCTCATTTCATGTGCTCAACAGCCACATGTGGCTAGTAGCCAATGCAGTGAACAGCACAGGTCTAGGGTTTGATATGGTGGTGCTTTCTCATTCTGCAGCTTGATAGCCTCCTAGGCTCATTTTAATGAGTTTGACTGCTCTATCCTTATTGAAGAATTTGTTTTCCTTAGGAGTCTAAAAGGAGGCAGGATTTGAAAAAGTTGATCATAAAAACAATTTAAAGTTCTCTAGTGGCCAGTGTAATGGCTCATGCCTGTAATCCCAGCATTTTTGGCTGAGGCGGGCAGATCACTTGAGGTCAGGAGTTCAAGATCAGCCTGGCCAAGATGGTGTTACCCCATCTCTACTAAAAATACAAAAAAATTAGCCAGGTATGGTGGTACACACCTGCAATCCCAGCTACTTGGGAGGCTGAGACATGAGAATCTCTTGAATCCAGGATGTGGAGTTTGCAGTGAGCCGAGATCCCACAACTGTACTCCAGCCTGGGTGAAAGGGCAAGACTCTGTCTCAAAAAAACAAACAGACAAACAAAAACAACCAAGAAACAGAAAAAAAAAACCCCAACAATTTAAGGTTCTTTAAACAAAGATTCAAAATTTAATGCCAGAAGGTGGGCAGGGTTGTGAGTAGTTTAGGAAGGAAAATGGGGAGGAGGGAAAAAGACAGGTTTTAGTGCCCATTCCTAGTCAAACGCTATTTGAAAATTTAAAAATTATATAGAAAATCAAGCATCCAAGAGAAAAAAAAAAACCGAGATGTACAATATCCAGAAGAGCAAGAGAAAGAAGGAACAAATTAAAAAGTGGGTTTGGGCCAGGCACAGTGGCTCATGCCTGTAATCCCAGCACTTTGAAAGGCTGAGGCAGGTGAACCACTTGAGGTCAGGAGTTCAAGACTAGCCTAGCCAACATGGGGAAACCCTGTTGCTACTAAAAATACAAAAATTAGCCAGGCATGGTGGTACACACCTGTTATCCCAGCTACTTGGGAGGCTGAGAGGCAGAAGTTGCAGTGAGCCAAGACCGCACCACTGCACTGCAGACTGGGCAACAGAGTGAGATTCTATCTCAAAAAAAAAAAAAAAATGGATTTGTCTGTTCTCAGAAAAAGAAAGAAGTATCACTTACAAAAAGTGCTAATAATGTGACACTGCTCCCTAACCCCCACCAATTGAAAATGTCCTAATATTGAAAGGCAGGGATAGTGCAGATAACTTATTTTTCTTTCACCTACTCCCTTCTTACTAATTGGCACTTCTCACATAGCTACTGTATGCATAATTTATAGTGGGTTTGCATTGTTATCTTCTTTTCTTTCCTTTTTCTTTTCTTTTCTTTTTTTTTGAGATGCAGTCTCGCTCTGTCACCCAGGCTGGAGAGATTTCAGTTCACTGCAACCTTTGCCTCCCGGGTTCAAGTGATTCTCCTGCCTCAGCCTCCTGAGTAGCTGGGATTACAGGCACACACCACCATGCCCAGCTAATTTTTGCAGTTTTAGTAGAAACAGGGTTTCACCATGTTGGCCAGGATGGTCTCCATCTCTTGATCTCCTGATCCATCCGCCCACCTCTACCTCCCAAAGTGCTGGGATTATAGATGTGAGCTACCAAGCCTGGCCTGCATTGTTCTTATTCAGACTAGACTCAGTTTAAGGCAAGATAAGCTCTTTAATCATATGATAATAACACTTAACCTTCAATTAGTGATGCAAACCCAAGGGGGTAAATAGTGTCCACAGCAGTGAGCAGAGCAGCCCAGTGCTGAGAGGAATCCAAGGCCTGAGCCCAGATAGTGCCTGAGTGGTCTGAGACAGCTGTGGGAACAGCAGAGCCCAGCACTCCTTGTACTAATCTGCCTGTGCCCAGCAGAGGGGTGAAAAGACAGAACAGACCTGTGGGAGGTGCTCTGGCCTTTTCCTCCAGAGCAGTTGCTTCCTCTTTCTTGGATAACCCTCGAGTTTCTGATCATGCTGCTAACTTCTTGATTGATGATGGCAAATTCTAACTCAGTTACCTGCTTGCTAAAGCTTAGAAGAATATGCTGTCTTGGTAGGTGGAGGTGAAGTTTCCTGATCATAAGAGCTCAGGCCCTCCAGATATGAGTTCTAAAGCTTCCATTTCGTTAGCTCAGGATCAAAGAAAATCCTGATAATGATAGTGATAATGTACAACTTCAAGTCATCAGACATTTATTAAGCACCTAGTATATGGTACAGCAGGAAAAGCATTAAAAGTTCACTTACTAAGAATGTACCTACTATGTGTTCAGTACTCTGCTAGATACTGGTATAATAACAGTAACCAGAACAACGACAATAACTAAGACTTATAAGTGCTTATATGGTGCCAGGAACTGTGCTAAGCAATTTAGTTATTTTTATTATTCCCATTTTTCACAGGAGACTGAGGCACAAAGAGGTTAAATACCTTGCCTATGTAAACAAACTAGAATACGGGTTTCCCATTTCACCTAGAGGTGAGATGACTTTCCAAAGGTCACACAGCAAGTGAAAAGTGGAGCCAGGCAATCTAGCCTCATGACCCCACACTTGAGCTTTAAACAGGTTAAATGTAAATGAAGATAATGCTATATACTTTCAGAACTTTATACATTTGCCAAATAATCCATGTACTATGTCTAGCACAGTGCTTGGTAAACATTATCATTATTAGGAATTCATTAATCCAAGTGCACAATCATTCAGTATGCACTGGTACAGCCACCCCAGATGTTAAAATACTGAAATGTTTCTATGTCAGTTGATAGAACCTCTGCCCCTAGGCCTATGAGTAGCGCCCTTACTGGCCATGCAGCCCCTCTTGCAGAAGCCCTCCAAACCCCTAGGGTTGTAAGGGCCTCCGGGACCCTGTTCTGATGGCTAGTGCCTGTGCTGCACCAGTTTTTATGTATTTTCACCATATCCTGACTACAAATATGAGCTGGGCTCCTGCCTTCAATGAGGGCATAGTCTGGGAGGGACACTGGGCATGACAGGAGAAAGTGACGAGGACAGTGATGGAGTGTGCTGAGTATAGTGGTGGATGACGGAACAGCTCAGCTTAGGCAGGTCAGAAAGGGGAGGCAAGAGACTGGCTTGAGCAATAACCTGACTGGGTGGGTGAATGGGGGTATCCCAGACCACTAAAGTTCATTTGTCTCTCAGTTTTTTCAATTTCCTTTTTTTTTTTGAGATGGAGTCTCGCTGTCTCGCCAGGCTGGAGTGCAATGACACAATCTTGGCCCACTGCAACCTCCACCTCCTGGGTTCAAGCGATTCTCCTGCCTCAGCCTCCCAAGTAGCTGGGACTACAGGTGCGTGCCACCATGCCTGGCTACTTTTTTGTATTTTTAGTAGAGATGGGGTTTCACCATGCTGGCCAGGCTGGTTTTGAACACCTGACCTCATGATCTGCCTGCCTTGGCCTCCCAAAGTGCTGGGATTACAGGTGTAAGCTACCCCGCCCTGCCAGTTTCTTTATTCTTGTTGCCTCCACCTAGTTCAAGTCTTTACAACCCTTTGCCTACATTCCCACAAAAGCTTTGTATGTGCGCATCTATGCACCAACTGTTGTAGAATCTGTTCTGTGGTTCCGTTAGTGAACCACCTTCAGTGAGGTCCCTGTGGTCCTGTCTCCTTATTGAGGTACCCACAACGCACGATCATGCAGCCCCGGCCTGTTTCTAGCCTTTCCCACCTGCTTTTGGGCAGGTGCCCAGAACACCTGCAAAACAAGATGTTCCCTCCACTGGACTCTGTTGCTCCTGCTGCTTGGAACTTGTGGATCCTACCTCACAGGCTTTCGGCACCCTCTTCAGATACAACATTTTTGGTGAAACTTTCTCCCATCTATATTCCTTTCTTCTCCTACCCTGAGGCAGTGTGTGGAGCAGTGCGTTCTGAGAACTAGCATACATTGATAGCTTACTATATGCCAGTTGCTGTTCTATGAGCTTTGCATGTGCTACCTTGTTCTATCCTCACAAAAACTCTAAGAGGTAGGCATTATTATTACCTTTATTTATTTATTTTTTTTGAGACAGTCTTGCTCTGTCACCAGGCAGAAGTGCAGTGGCGCGATCTTGGCTCACTGCAACCTCTTCCTCCCAGGTTCAAGCAATTCTCCTGCCTCAGCCTCCTGAGTAGCTGGGCTAATTTTCTGTATTTTAGTAGAGACAGAGTGTCACCATGTTGGCCAGTATGGTCTCAATCTCCTGACCTTGTAATCCACCTGCCTTGGCCTCCCAATGTGCTGGGATTACAGGCATGAGCCACCGCACCCGACCTTTATTTTATTTTATTTATTTTTGAGACAAGAGTGTCACTCTGTTGCCCAGCTGGAGTAGAGTGGCACGATCTCGGCTCACTGCAACTTCTGCCTCCTGGGTTCAAGCGATTCGCCTGCCTCAGCCTCCCAAGTATCTGAGATTACAGTCGCCTGCCACCACATCCAGCTAATTTTTATACTTTTTTTTTTTAGTAGAGATGGGGCTTCACCGTATTGGCCAGGCTGGTCTTAAACCCCTGACCTCAAGTGACTTGCCCATCTCAGCCTTCCAAAGTGCTAGGATTACAGGTGTGAGCTTCTAGGCACAGCTGATTATCTTTATTTTTTAATAAAAAAGACGGCAGCACAGTGAAGTGAAATAATTTTCCAGAGGTTATGCAGCAAGTGAAAGGCAAAGCTGGGATTCTAACCCAGGAGGACTGCCTCCACAGTCTGTGCGCTTCACCACTGCTTTATAGTGACCAATAACTTGCAAAGAAAAGAGAAAAATTCTTGCATTTTTACTCAATATATGCTACTTGGTTTTGTAATTATTTGTGACATTATTTTATTTCTTTCTCTATGTGAGCTGAAAATTCCTAGAGGGAAGGAACTCTGGGGTCTCAGAGCCTGCTGCCTTAGTTGTGGGCACATCACATCCTCAGGAGATTATGAATTGGTCATGATCAAGCCCACTCTTCAATGGTATTTTTCCTAAATAAATTCATTGCTTGGTCAACCTCTGGGGCAGGATCAGGCCCAGGGTTCCACATGGGCTCCAAGAAAGCAGTGCTTAGTTTTCTGATTCAGATTGTGGCTGAGAGTTGTCACTTATCTTCTGTATAATAAAGCAGATGTGTATGTGACTTCCCCCTTTCAGCAGTGGAGACACTGAAGCGGCCTGAGGTCCTCAGGCAGGTCTGTGGTGAAGTTTGCTGGAACTAACTGGAACTGACTCCATGTTTCCAGTCCAGGACTCTGAGTAACCCTGTGGCAATTGTGCCCTAATACACTTATAAGGACCAGTAGATGGACTAAGTTCTTGACAGACCAGAAAATTCTGGAATTCCTTCGCCCTATATTTTTACCTTGACACAAAATGAAATTATGACATCATCATGGGAACACAGGACTTCTCTCTTTGTACCTTCAGAACTTGCTCGATTTTTCCAAGGGTAGACTGGTCAGTCCTTGTAATGGAAAAAAAAAAATCATTGCGGAGAATCTGTAACATCTTCCACCTAACCTGTTTGATAACTGGCTTTGTTCTAGAATCTAGAGAACAAAGTGAAAGATGCCAGCTTTAGACGACAACCAATAACTTTGTATCTAAACATAGTTCCTTGATAAGTCAAAAACCTAGCCAAAAACTTTTAGAATTCCCTTTTTCTTTAGGGTTAGAACTGACAGCTGCTACGAGTGTATGTGACTCTAGCGGGGAAAGCGGCTCATCCGAAAATAATAACTGCCAAATACCTTGCAGTAATACTATTTGTTATCCAGAAATGTCCTACGCCGCGTAGAGCCACCATCTCTACTTTTGCCAGGGTTGAGGGGAATAGCTTACAGGTGTGGCTGGCCTGGAAACCGTGGCGTGGCTGGTGAGGGCGGAGTCGATCAGGGAAGGATCAGGACTTTATGGCAGAGCAGAGTCCACCACCAAGCTCGGATGAAAGTTCGAAGATTTTGTTCGCTTTGTTTCTGGCAAGCCATCACACAAGCCAGAATCTGTAACCCCAAACAATAGCGCCCACGAGCACAGACCCCCAGCCGCACTCCCCCGGGCCCTGGTCGGCGGCCGCACACCGTCGCCCCCTTTAAGAGCCTGCTCCGCGGGACTAACGTTCGAACGGGCCCTGGCGCCCCTCCTCGGGCTCCGATTGGTCGTGCGCGGCGCACGAGGGCGCGCCGGCCAGCCCCGGAACGGCTGGCGGCCCTTCGTGATTGGCGGTCGCGGAGCCTATATAAGACGCGGGGCGGCCGCGCTGCCCTGTTTAGCGCCCGGACTCGAGGTTAGGCAGTTCCTTGGTGTGGAAAGGCCATCGGGGCAGCGCGCGTCACCGGAGTCGTTTCTCTTCGGAGTGTTAGGCGATCAAGGGTGTGCCCAGGGGCGGACTTGTTTGTGTTTTCCGTTCCCTCCCAGCTTCCAAACGTAACACCTCGTCACCCCGGCGCCGGCGGCTGTGTGCAAGGGAGGCAGGATGGAGTTCAAGCTGGAGGCTCACCGCATCGTCAGCATCTCCCTGGGCAAGATCTACAACTCGCGGGTCCAGCGCGGCGGCATCAAGCTGCATAAGAACCTCCTGGTCTCGCTGGTGCTGCGCAGCGCCCGCCAAGTCTACCTGAGCGACCCGTGCCCCGGCCTCTACCTGGCAGGTCCCGCTGGGACCCCGGCGCCGCCGCAGCAGCCCGGGGAGCCGGCGGCCGGGCCACCCGCCGGCTGGGGAGAGCCGCCCCCGCCCGCCGCCCGTGCCTCCTGGCCGGAGACCGAGCCGCAGCCGGAGCGCTCCGCGGTCTCAGAGGCGCCGCGGATAGGGGAAGCGGTGCCGGCGGCCACGGTGACCAGAGTCGGGGACGTTCCTCAGGGCGGAGAGGCGGACGCCGCGGAAGCTGCCTGGAGGCGCGTGGAGGGGCCTCGCCAGGCGGCGGCCGGAGAAGCCGAGGGTCCCGCCAGAGGCTGGGGTGTCTTCCCCTTGGGGTCTCGTGCCGCCCGCCGCCCCTGCGGCTGCCCCCTAGGCGGGGAGGACCCGCCGGGTACACCGGCCGCGACCCCCCGCGCTGCCTGCTGCTGTGCGCCGCGACCCGCCGAGGACCAGCCTCCCGCGCCGCCCGCCGTGTGCCCTAGGAAGCGCGGCGCGGCGGGGGTGGGCGGCGGCCCAGCGAGCTGCCCGGCGCCCGGCTCGACCCCACTCAAGAAGCCCCGCCGGAACCTGGAGCAGCCGCCGAGCGGGGGAGAGGACGACGCCGCCGAGGAGATGGAGACCGGGAACGTGGCTAACCTCATCAGCATCTTCGGTTCCAGCTTCTCGGGACTCCTACGGAAAAGCCCCGGGGGCGGCCGGGAGGAAGAGGAGGGAGAGGAGAGCGGTCCGGAAGCCGCCGAGCCCGGGCAGATCTGCTGCGATAAGCCGGTGCTGAGAGACATGAACCCCTGGAGCACAGCCATCGTGGCCTTCTGAGCCCCTGCCTCGGTGCGGGGAGGAGGTTGAGCAGCGGGCGTCCCCGAAGTGAGGGCCGGGACCCTCCCGGCTGCGAGGACGCCCAGAGACCGCAGGCGCTGAGCGCGTTGGGCAGACTGGTTGCCGCCCGGCATCGCAAACTGCCCCCGGGCGCGGGGGCCCTGCCGGCCCGGGACTCTCGAGGCTTATCTGGAGACCAGGGAGCTTGAGGCTCATTGGAAGAGGACGATCGTTAACTTTCGTGTTTGTGTATGTCAGTGTGTGTAAGTTTGTCTTGTGGCATTAAAACTATTCTGTCCTTCTGGAATGCACCACTCCTTCCCCGGGGCTTACGAGACTGGGGGCAGACAGGGACTTTCCTCTGCCTACAGCGTGGAGAAGGAAGCGGCTAAAAGGTTTGGGCCGGGGAGTTCCCCATTCGTTCTCCGGAGAGGGAGGGACTTTACACCCACCCCTCACCGGAAAGCTAGACCCGCTTCAGGGCCAGGAGTGGCGTTTCCGCACAGGATTTCCTAAGAGGAGAGGGATTTAGCCACGAGCACCGACTTGAATTCCTTCTCTCCCTCCTCACTTTTCTTTCCCAATGAAGAAACGCTTGTGTCCTGTGATTACTCTAGGAAAGGGGAATATTAATGGCCCTTCGCTTCCCCGCAGGGGAGAGAAAGCTTGACGAACTTCACAGAAGAGTTCAAGCTTGGAAATACGGCGTTTATAGAGAAAAGATATATTTTTAAAAGCTCTAGGTCAGCAGAACTACTACACAGTGCTTTTCAAAAGTGTTTAATGGAAGTTTACAGACAGAAGCCCTAAGTGAAAAGACCTTATGGTTTTGTAGATAAGGTGACTCCAGTCTTTGTTGTATAAAGGTTGGGGGAGCTGATAAGGTTTTTGTACAGTATTTTCTCCTTCGTTGTATTGATTTTTGTACAGAAATGTAATTTCTACGTGTCTAACACGTATTAAATATTTTGAAGCAACGTAACTGCCTCCTTGTGTGTAATAACCTGGCTGGGTTGGGAGGGAAGTGGGAGGAGGGAAAGGAGGGCCTGTGCTAGAAAATTGAAGGTGTGGTGCTTGGTATCAGTCATTCGCAGAGTGAGGACATTGTTTACTGACTCCACTAAGTATCAAGAGAGACACGTTTAATTTTTTCTCCTAGATCAGAGGACTGCTATTAGATACTAATATCAGCGACCTGCCAGGTTCTTGAAACCTGGCACTACAACTGTCTTTTGTAAGGTCACTTTAGGCCAATTTGACTGTCACCCAATACGTGGGTGTCCATTTTGTTAAGTAATTTAAGCACCAACTTTTGAAGCCCTGCTCATCCACAAAAATGTTTTTCAGCAAAACTTTTAGTTTCCTGTTACATGGATCATCTTTTCGCTTTGTTATTGAAAAAAATTTAGTAGTATACCTTCAAAGCCCGTTGGAACTGACATAGGAAGCTGAAAGAGACTGACTTGTCCAAATTGTCAGGTCCACCTCTGCATCTCAACGGGTGTCAGGATGTAAATGCTCAATTTTTCTCCTATCTAGAAAGGAAATGTATAGGTGAAAGGGAAATTGCATCAAGCTAGATAAGGAAGAAGGGCTGGGCAAATTTAATTCTCATTTAGCAAAACTTCCTGATTTTGTTACTCAAATGGTGACATCAGTGTTTGGGTCATGGTAGAAACTTAGGTGATGACAGCCAAATCATTCATTGATTTTACTAAAATCACTGCCATTAAGAGAGTTTTGTATCTTCATATTCAGTGTTTGAAAGGTATTCAATCTAATTCAGAAGCAAACCAATTAGGGAATGTTTATTAAATACAGTACAGTTGCCAGGACTTTTTATGGTACTGGTTTCTAACAATTTATGAGTAGGGTGTTTAAAAGATGGGAGAGATTGAAGAAAGAGACAAGGCTTTAAAGGTCATAGCCTTCGAGCATAAGAAACATGAATGGTGCCTTGGCCTTAACTCCGAATTATATGAAGTTCTGTCTTAGCTGAATAGGCCAGTGCCTGGTGCCTTGATATTTCTCCAACTCTATTAGCGGTTCCTTAAGCCTAGGGAACGTTTTACTTTATGCTCTGTCATCAGCATAATGTATTTATGGAACTAGCATTCTCAAAGTAGTCTTGTTAAATTGACTTTTTCTTTGAGAAAGTAGCCACTTAAATTCTGTTAAAGCTGTGAAAGATCCATCAAATGCTGACTGCTTAAACTGAAGAAGGTGTCCAGGGCCTTAATTTTGCAAACATTTCCTGTTGCTACAAAGTGTGATGCTTGAACAGCGATCTCAGTGTATTTTATGTTTGAAAGGCGGTAACATGGTGTGTTTAAGAGAGCTGAGGTGTTTTGGATGAGACTAAAGTTGATCCTTGGTTTTACATTAAGATGAACCTGAGACCATGTGTCTCCTTAAAGATATAAATTGGCATACTTGATAGGAAGATAAAGCTTTATAGGAATTAGAAAAGATCATTCTCTTTTTTGTTGTTGGAATTGTTGCAGAAGCAGTATTGTGTGGTAGAGCATGGGCCCTGGAGCCACGCTACGTGATGTCTTCCTTTATTTATTATAAAAAGTAAATACAGAGTGAGCTATGTTGGCTAGGTTCATCTTGAACTCCTAGCCTCAAGCAGTCCTCCGGCCTCAGCCTCCCAAAGTGCTGGGATTACAGGGGTGAGCACCCAACCAGCTTGGGTTTTTCTATCTTGGCTCTGCCACTTAGCTGTGGGACCCTGGACAAGTTACTTCATCTCTCTGTGCCTCAGTTTTTTTCAAATGTAAAATGGATAATCAGATCTAACTTACAGGGTTGCAAAAATTAGTAAGTTAATGCTCTTAAAGAATACCTCATACATAATAAACACTCAACTGTTAATTATTGTTAATGTAGAAATGAATTCTGTGTATAAATCAGATACACTGTGGTCAAAGATTTGTGTATATTTATAAGAAAGGAGGAGAATGGAGAATCTATTTTTAAGTGATCCTATCTGTGAATGCTGGGTTCTTTTATTCCTCTGTTTTTCTGTGGACACTTGGCAGTCAGGAAGCTTTGTTCTACCAACATAGTTTTGTTGCTGTGAATGTCTCACACCAACCTGGTGATTTTTCCAATTGCATCAAACAACTATTTTCAGGGAGGAGTAAGCTTGAGTGAAAACAGCCAAGGAACAAAGTCTTTGTTGACATACAAATGCTTTCTGTGGATGAGTAAAATAAAAAGTAGCCTAGGCTGGGCGTGGTGGCTCACACCTGTAATCCCGCCTACTCGAGAGGATGAGGCAGGAGAATCACTTGAACCTAGGAGGCTGCAGTGAGCCGAGACTGCTCCATTGCACTCCAGCCTGGGTAACAGAACGAGACTCCTCAAAAAAAAAAAAAAAAGCCTATAAAGTTATTTTTAGCTTGAATTACTTGGGCATGGAATGTTTAAACCATGCCCATTGATAGGTCCTGGAGAAGAGCTTCTCCAGTGCTAACTAACCTAGGGCTACTACACAACTAAATGAGACGTAGTGCGACTAGAAGCAATGCCATGGTTTTAGTACCTAACCATTTCTTGACCACTCTGGGAGGGACCTAGTCTTGATCAAATTAACCTTAGCTTTGGGCTGTAAAAAAAAAACAACAACAAAAAAACAAAAACTCCTCACTGCTGTGTAAAAGCCAGATTTAAAAAATTTTTTTGAGACAGAGTCTCGCTCTGTCGCCCAGGCTGGAGTACAATGGTGTGATCTCGGCTCACTGCAACCTCCTCCTCCCAGGTTCAAGCAATTCTCCTGCCTCAGCCTCCCGAGTAGCTCCGACTACAGGTGCATGCCACCACACTCAGCTAATTTTTTGTATTTTTGGTAGGGATGGGGTTTCACCGGATTAGCCAGGATGGGCTCCATCTCCCGACCTCGTGATCCACCTGCTTCAGCCCCCCAAGTGCTGGGATTACAGGTGTGAGCTGCAGCACCTGGTGTAAAAGCTGGATGTTTAAAGTGCTTTCTGACAACTACTCCAAGATCACATTAATAGGGAATAAAGGTGATAAATGTTAGTAATGTACTTTTTTTTTTTGAGACAGAGTCTTGCTCTGTCGCCCAGGATGGAATGCAATGGTGCAATCTTGGCTCACTGTAACCCTTGCCTCCCTGGTTCAAGCTATTCTCCTTCCTCAGCCTCCTGAATAGCTGGGATTACAGGTACCTGCCACTACACCTGGCTAATTTTTGTATTTTTAGTAGAGATGGGGTTTCACCATGTTGGCCAGGCTGGTTTCAAACTCCTGACCTCAAGTGATCAGCCCACCTTGGCCTCCCAAAGTGCTGAAATTACAGGTGTGAGCCACCACACCTGGCCCAGTATGTATTTCTCAACCATGTCACTTCAACCCTGTCTTCCCTTTCAGAAACCATCATTTGTTCTTGGCAACAGGGACTTATGATGGAAAGCCTGAATCGCTCCTCCAAAGTGACTGGGTTTCTCCACGGCACCAAATAACCTTTCCATTCCTTCTACTCATCACTGATTGGATTTGGAAGTGTGAAAAGAGAGGAAATGGGTCGTTTAACAACTTTGGTGGAAAGCTTCTCAGAATAAAGATGTAGGAAATATTGGGAATGAAATTAATAATTATAAAACTATTTCATCTTATCACTGGGTTAGTCTGAGTCTCTCTTATTGCAACTTACTAGGCATGATAACCTAGCCTCTCAGATTCTGTGTGATGGGGTCAACAGGCTAATCCCACTGTGATATGGAGTTTGATGGACATTTATTTCCTTGCACTTTTTTTTTAAAGTAGAGTTAGTTCAGTTCACTGAATAACCAAAGGATTTCTGATCTCTTGCCCTAAATATTTTATTCTTGTCCTGTTTGTGAATTTTTTATTCTTCTAGACTTCCTTTTATCCCAGCAGTCCCTGAAAGAAGACAGGAATGAAAAGAAACGCTGATCCAACCTTTCCGTGACTATGAAAGAGGCCATTACTATGAGGTGCAGGGCTCCGGTGGGTGAGGAGGCCAGCTTCCCAGGATTCCTGGCACTCTTTCCAGTAATGAGCAGTTTGTCTCTCAGCCTTTGAACCATTGTTCAAATTTAAAATTCGACCCAGTGGAAAGCCTTGGGAGGAAAAACACAGAAGCAGAGTTAGGAATCACTGTGATCTTAATGCATGCCCTTGGAGTTTTTCAGTAACAATTCTTAAGGGTACGATAGGGAACAAATATGGATGAGCAGAAAGTGTGAAAGGATACGCACATCTAGCTGAATGCCTCCTTCCTGAGTCAAACAGTTTTTCCCAAAGCCTGCTACCACTGCCTACTCCCCCAGTGGGAATGGGGGTTTTAACATAAAATCTCTCTCTAGCAATTGCTCCCTCCCAGAGGAATATAGCCCAAAGTGTTTTTGCTGGACTACAGCCTGGGGTTTATCTCAGGTCTCTGGAATCCTTCAGGCAGGGAAGGAGAAACCTCCAGGGACTGCATTCCCGAAAGGGTCTCTCATTCTCTCTCCCAGCCTCTCCTTTTTTCTCTCTGGACCAGCAGCAGCCCTGCCACTGGATGCTGCCCACTTATGGGCAGGTAAGAAAGAGTATTGGCTATCAGCTTTTGGAAGCTGCAGGAAGAAGGGCTGGTACCCAGCACTGCCACGGAGCATCTCTAGCAGGTGATTTTTTTAGGAGACTGGCAAAGAGCTGGCCTGGTGTATTATATTAGTCTGTTGTCACATTGCTATAAGAAATACCTGAGACTGGGTAACTTATAAACAAAAGAGGTTTAATTGGCTCACAGTTCTGCCTGTCTAGGGAAGCCTCTGGAAACTTACAATAATGGCAGAAAGGGAATCAGGCATACCCCCCTCCCCTTTGTTTTTGAGACAGAATTTCACTCTTATTGCCCAGGCTGGAGTTCAGTGGTGTGATCTCGGCTCACTGCAACCTTCGCCTCCTGGGTTCAAGCCATCTTCCTGCCTCAGCCCCCCAAGTAGCTGGGGTTACAGGCATGTGCCACCATGCCTGGCTAATTTTGTATTTTTAGTAGAGATGGGGTTTCTCCATGTTGGCCAGGCTGGTCTTGAACTCCTGACCTTATGATCCACCTGCCTTGGCCACCCAATGTGCTGGGATTACAGGCGTGAGCCACCGCACCCGGCCTCAGGCACATCTTACATGGCAGCAGGTGTGAGCACAGGAAAAGCTACCATTTATAAAACTATCATGGGAACAGCATGGGGGAACCGCCCTCATAATCCAATCACTTCCCTCCCTCGACATGTAGACATTACAATTTAAGATGAGATTTGGGTGGGGACATAGAGGCAAACCATATCATCTGGGATGTTAGCTGGTAAATCTACTTTTTATGCAATAAAGTTTTCTGGGACCCGGTCACGAGCACCCTCTAGGCCTGTGTGATAAGCCATGTCCCTAACTTACAGGATGGTGAAACTGCCCCCTTTTAACCCATTTAGCATGAAGGCAGCCCTGGTCCCAGCCCTCTGCTTTTTCCCTATGAATAGGGCCTCTGCAAGGTTGCCCCAGCCCAATCATTCCACCAGATGCCAAGGCAAGGCTCCTTTCAGTTTTTCTAGAATTCAGGGATGTTCGGAAAGCCATGTGTTCCCACCTGCTTGTTCTTCAACCCATTCCAGCTCTCAAGTCTTGGGGCAGAGCAGCTGTTGAAAACCTGCATGCTGTGACGTCAAAGAAAAACCATTTTGTTCCCTCTGTGCAAATCTGTGTTCTCCCTCCTCCAAACACTGACATTGTCTGTGAAGTGTAGGATTTCCACTGGTACTCTCCACACTTGATCCTCTTCCAGAATCCAAGATACCATCCATGAGTTTTTCTCTACATTGATCCACATCTGGTTCTTTCTTTCCAGCCGGTCATAGGATCTGCCTGTCCTCTGTGGCACAGATACTTCCTTCATCGCTGTAGCTGTTTTGTCTTTCCATTTCTGTCTGGGTATTATTCTGTCTTCCCTTCCTCCATCCTCTCCTGCGGACACTTGCATTCATTATTTTCCCCGGGAAGTCTGACTGCTAAGGAGAGCTGTAAGTGGGAATGCTATAGCCTGGTAAGAAGGAGCAAAGATTTGCATTTCCTGACCATGAGACTTGCAAAGAATCTCCAGAGACTCTGGGCCCTGGAGATCAAACCACAGCTGTGTTAGCTGGAAATCATCCTCTCACTGTTTCTTACCAGACTGCCAATTCCATCATAATAGCAGCGGGTGGGTAGGGGAGTATACGTCCTAGAAACAGGAGCAGCAGCTGAAACCCAACTTGGCTTGTGGCCAGATGCAGGAAAGGAGAGGCAAAGCCAGAGGAGACCAAACGTGGGCTACACAGCATTTCTGCTCCCTACCCCAACTTTTTTTTTTTTTTGCTGGAACTGCGTGTGCTGCTTTCTAGAACAGATAATGAATCACAGAGCTGCTCAGATGGAGAAATCCGAAAGTGCCTCTTTGCCTTATCTCCCCCTTCTAGGCTTTGATTGATTAATAGAGACTTTTTACAGAGTCACTAAAGTGGGAGTGGGGAGTCCTCATAAACCCTGGGTCGTGCGGCAGGGGTGGCCAGCAGGCAGTGAGCTACAGGGCTGTGAAGTGACCTGGGGCGGTGGAGGAGGAACTACCACTCAGTCAAGTTCTGCTCAAGAAGGTCTGCTCGGGGGCCGAGTGAATTTAGGGCAGGAGCACCCCACCCACTTTTTTCTCCTTGGCTTTTCTTAAACTGTATCACAACCTCCTGTTTTCTTCAGACAATTTCCAAGTTTTATTTTTGGTTTGGAAAAGGGTGAAAGTGCCTTGGCATCTGCATTTATCAGCTATCACTCTGTGTGACCTACTTAAGAGACTGTGTAGTGACTTTTCTTTTTAGGGCCATGGGAAAAATCCCTAAAAGCAAAGATTCAGTGTCAGAAGCTGAAGGTGAGGTATATGGGATGGTCTGCTTGGGTGGCTGTAGCTCTGTAGTTCCTGCAGGTTTCTCCCCACACCCCACTCCCTCCTCAGAATCCATTCTGAAAGGCGCTCCTAGCCTGCACTGCAGAGAGCAGCCATAAAGATGCGGTGTGGGGGCGATTCTGGTGTGTGGGCTGGCCCAGCTGTCTGCTTCCCAACCTTCCAGTCACCTCAGCATCAGGCATCTGGCCGCCTAACATGGAGCTGGCAGCTTGCTAAGGCTCCTGAATGCCCTCAGGAGATGAAGTGGGGAGTCTCCTACTTTACCAGGCAGAAAAGATTAAATGAGCTCCAGAGCGTGAGGAGCAGGTCATCACGGTCAAGTGAGGACCCAAGCAGAGGCAGTGTTAGAATCAGCCCTGGACTGATTCCTTGAAACCCCCCTGGGCAAGGGACTGTGGTCCTGACTCTCAACATGTGACTCACGATTTGGAAAGTCATTCATCTTTCTCGGTTTCTATTTACAGTTTTAAAATAAAGTATCCACTTGCCTCACAATTGTGATTAGAAGATAAATAGATCAGAAGATAATCACAATTGTGATTAGAAGATAAATATTTGTACAGCAAAGATCAAAGAGATAAACAACTGAGTTCCGGATCCCATCAATTAAGCATTGACAGGAACACCCGGAAGAAACTCATGAATAGGCAACACAAAGATGAAGACAACAGGATCTTGGCCTTCAAGGCCATTACATTCCAGTTGTGACACAAAACAACACAGAAACCCCCCGAAACCTGACAGTAGGTAAGTGTGGGCTAGCCGCTTGCTTCTCAAAGTGTGGGCCAGGGACCAGCAGCATGGGTATCATCTGAGAGCTTACAAGAAATGGAGAGAATCTCAGGCCCTACTCCAGACCTACTGAATTTGCAGTTTAACAAGATCCCCAGGTGATCAATATGCACATTAAAGTTTAAAAAGCAGGTATTTCCACTGATCTCAGAATCAAGTGTGAATTTCCCAGCTTTAGGTCGCTCAAGGTCTAGCTGTGTCTTGTTATTTCTTCTCTCACATGCTGCCTCTAGCCATATGGAATTATCTGCAGTTCAGGTAACTTTTTTGCAGGCTTCTGGGCCTCTTCACATGCTGCTTCCTAGAGAGGCATGGTCAAATTTACAGCTTAACTGTGAGAATAAAGAAACTACAGGGAAGAAAGAAGGGCAGAAAGCTAAGACCTAGTGATGAGGAAGCCTAGAGGTAGGGGCTGGGATAGGAAGAGGGCTCTCTGACTCTGTGAAAAGGAACAGTTTGCAGATAGGTAGAGCCCAGCTGCTGTGAAGGGAGATGGGGCAAACAAAGAAAATGTCATTGAACTAAAGATTGCCATTAATGAATTACTATTTTTTGAGACGGGGTCTTGCTGTGTCTCCCAGGCTGCAGTGCAGTGGCACGATCACTGCTCACTGCAGCCTCAGCCTCCCAAAGTAGTTGGGACTATAGGAGCGCACCACCACGCCAACTAATGTTGATAGTTTTTGCAGATAGAAGGTTTCGCCATGCTGCCCAGGTTGATCTTGAACACCTGGCCTGAAGGGATCTTCCTGCCCTCAGCCTCTCAAACTACTGGGATTATAGGTGTGAGGCACCGTGCCCAGCCACATTTTTTTTTTTTTTAATTAGAGACCGGGCCTTTGTTACCCAGGCTGGAGTGCAATCATAGCTTACTGTAGCCTTGAACTCCTTGGCCGAAGTGATCTTCCTGCCTCAGCCTCTGGACTAGCTGGCACTACACACACACACCTCCAGGCTCAGCTAAGTTTTCATTGGTGAATTCTGACAGAGGTTCTGTAGAAGATGGGAGAGAAAACTAGATTATACGTGAGTGGAAAGATGTGGGGGCCCTGGCTGTAGCTCCTTCCCCGAGAAATTTGGCATAAAAGGCAAAAAAGAACCAGGTGACAGCTAGAAAAGAATGTGGGATCAATTGAAAGGGCCTGTACATGTCTTAAGGCAGAACCAGTGGGTGCAGAAACAGCTAGAGTGAGGGTGAATGGAATTTGAATATATAAACTCCTAAATATGAGTCTCTTATCAGGAGGAATAAACACTTTCTTTTCCTTCTCCTGTCAAATAAAAGGAGACAAGAGACACTAATAAATCACTCCAGGGACCTTGTTAGTATCAGCAGTCTGCAATCCCCTCCTCACTCCCAGCTCATGAAGACCCTTGCAGCTGAAACTCCAGCATACCAGTTGGCAAGGTAACAAACTGCTAACGGATCCTGGAGAATAAAAGGATCACTCCTGAAACCCTAGTGCCGCCAGCAACTAATCTAAAGATAGAGATTTCTGATGCTTCATCCCCTTTATAGATTAGGAGTTTAAAACATGTTGGAATGCAAACATGTGCTATGAGGAAAGCAGGATTTGTCATTTTTGCCAGCAGAAAACACATGCACACACATGCACACGCACACTTGTAGTCTGTTCTCATTTGGAAAGCCAGTTATGAATGAGCATCGTTTCCTGGGTAAAAAATTTTCTCTTCCTTCCCTCCCCACCAAGTCTGACCTCATCTGTCATTTTCAGTGTTATGGAGGATTAGTCTGAGACTGAAAACAGGTTGAGACATGTCCAACAAAGAGGCTGCGGATACTGAGAGAGGAGGGAGGGAAGCCAAGCAGTTTGAGGTCTCTTAAGGCAACTGACAAGAGGATCAGAAGAAAGTAGGAGTAAGAGAGGAGAGTGGAGTGGACGGATGGGGAAGGCAAGAGAGACAGATGTCTGTGATGATTTAAGGAGAAACACGAGACTAAAATAAATTCAGAGTCAGAAAACAGGAAGAATGTGAGAAGTAGGAAAAGGTAACGGACTGAGAACTGCAGTGTATTTAATACAACATAGCCCTGTCCAGATGGAGAAACAGCTCTATTCCCCAGCAAACTCCTCTGGAATGTGGGAGCAGGAGCTGGGGGAATGTAAAAGAATTAATAGCTCCACCCAGTAGTGAGACCCTTTCATGCTAAAGCTGTGAAAGTGATTTACAAACCAGCATCATTACTGGACCTTTGTCACAGTTTGCTGAAAAGATAAGGTGAGGCTCTAACTTGTTAGTCTTTGCATGTATAGACCACCCAGAGACAAAACGCAACCCAGAGCTCAAAATTCCTCCCTTCTGTTTGCTCTCTGTCCTAATTAGCTGAAGCTATATCTAAAAACAAACAGATCATCTCCTCTCACAGACTCCCTTGCCCCACTGCTATCTGCATTTAGTGCCTTCTCTTGACTGTTGTCTGATCCTTCCACTCACATTCCTTCTCAGGTACCAGAGTTGCAAATCTTGGCCTCACCTCCCCACCCCATCCCTCTTAACAACACATCCAAACACTCATTAAGCTCACAGCATTATCTTTACAATGTAGTTCACTTCTATTCCTGCTTTCTAGTTCCCACTGGTACCATCTTCCTTTTTCAAACGCTTCTTCAGCCTGTTCTCCACTTTGCCTCAACACCCCCCTCTCACCCCTGCCCCAGCCCTACCTTGTAACTAATAGATTACTCATCTGACAGTATAGTTTTGGTGGTGTTATCAGTCTCTGACTCAAAAGCCTCTAATGACTTCCCATATTCTCTATGAACTCCTCTGCCTGCCAATCAGCCTTTCATTCAACCATTATTTATTGTCTACTCTGTGCCAGGCACTGGGTGCAAAGATGGGTAAGGGAGTTGATATCTAGAGGGAAGAGGGATGAAAAATGGATCATTACAATCCAGAGTTAATACTATTGTGATATAGGAATATTGATGAGGAATACTTAACCTAGACAGAGTGTCGGGGAAGGGTTCCTGTGAAGAGGAGGTTATTTCTGTGCTGAGCTGCAAAAGGCAAATTGGACTTAGCCAAGTAGGGCATAAGCGGAAAATTATTCCAGGCAGATTGACCTGCATGTACAAAGGCCCTGAGGCCTCAAGAGCTGGTAGCAGCTGGACGTCACAAATGCTTGCTTCCTTCTGTTGGAGCATGGGTGTGGAGTGAAGAATGGCCCTGAGGATTAAGAGGGGTCAGACTACAAAAGACTGGGCATGCCATGGGAGGGGGTTTGGTTTCACCTTAAAAGATGTGAGGGAGCCAAGGAAGTCTCTTAAGCGGTGCAGGAAAGCAGGGTCCGGTTAGAGGGCTGTTCAGTACTGCCGGTGAGAAACAACTGGGGCATCTATCCTACACTCCCTCATCTTGCTATTTGTGTACATATTTTCAAACTTCCTGAAATTTCTTACCTCTCTTTTTCTCACCAAATTGTAAACTCTTTGAAGATAAGTGCCGGACCTTAATCTTTTCTATGTCAAAGCTTTTTCTGCCAGGATCTGCTCTGATATCAGCAGAACCAGACAGTGAAAAAATGGGGACTAGCCTAGAAGCAGCAGGCAAGAGGGTGCTCCCAAACCAAAAGAGAGAAAGGAATGTGAGGTTTCTTTTCACTCCGACCCCACGCTGCCTGCAGCCCAGCTGGGTTCCTGCTCTAGTTTCTGAGAAGCAAGGTCTGAGTCACCTCTTTCTTCCTAAAATGCCCTCTTCCTCCAAAGGATCTGAAGGCTGGAGGGGTCCCGAGTAGGAAGGATAGCAGGCAGCACCATCTGATTCTTTCCCCTTCTTGCCATACAGACAAAGGGCAGTGAGGCTGACCATGGCCGAGCACAGAAGACGCTAGCCAGGACAGAACGTCCAACCCTCACCCCGGGGACCTGGCCTCCACTGGGATGGAATTCCACTTGGAGAGTGGTGAAGTTAACCTCGAGAAGCTGGGTGGGAGGTGTGGAGAAGAGAGCTTGAAGGAAGGCAGGGACTGGAGTCAAATCATTTGAACCACTTCTCTGGTTACCTGGCTCTTGGCTGTCTTTCTGGTAATTGCTTGTTTACTCACTTCTCCGTTCTCAGAGGCTGTTGGACTCCTGCTGCTCTGGGAGTTGTGGGATTACCTGACCCCCCTCCTCCCCACACCTTCTCCACTGTGTAGAACCTACTGGGAAGAAACAAAGACCAGAGTTCAAGTCCTAATAAGGTCTCCAGTGAGGCAGAGGTGAGAGTCTTCATTTGGTACCAGTCAGAGAGATGCTGAAATCCCAGAACCAGCCCTTAAATTGGCTGTTGGCCTGCTGCTCAGAATGAGTATCCCTGGGAGGTGGGCAAGCTTCTGGAACCTGGATTCTGGGAGAGGGGCTCTAAGTGCAAGAGCCCTACTGGGCCTATTTTGTCCCTAATCTACAGTCCTTCCCCCAGAGAGTGCATTTGACTGCTGTGATTTAATAAATTGGTCAGAGTAAAGACATATGATAAACACAAATATGCATATTGTACCCATAAATAAAACAGTAGATAAGTAAATTCTCTTATCTGACTGTAACTGGTAAGAGCTTGTAGAAATGTTCCCAAAAGGAGACAGATATTAGTCTCTTCATTAGTTAAGGTCCTTATCTGCATTTCTACAGTGAGAGATGATCACGTATTCATTTAAGTATGACTCTGCGCTTCTGGAGACAGAGATTTTGTGAAAACATATATTAGGGGTAGGACCTTGCTAGAAAAAGCTACAGGTGTGCAATTCATATCTTCTAATTAAAGCACATTATCACTTACTTACAAATGGTTAGGGCTGTAATAAACTAACCCTTAGGAGACCCTAGTTCAAAAAACAAAGGTAATTTTCTAAAGAAGGGTCAATACAAAACTAATGGAAGAGTTTACTATTGCTTTTCCTTAGGGACATTAGGTCCTTCAGGACTCTTAGCCTTGATCTCTAAGTTCAGGTCTCCCCTTTGGCCAGGCCCCTAGGGAGGCCATCAGAGTCCTTGAGCAAGTGGAAGCAGAGCTGAGTCTCCGATGGCATCTGGGACCTCTCTGCCGCTTCCTTCCCTGTACTGTAGCCAATCCTCAGCAGCACTTGTGGCTGCCCCAAAGCCATGTTTTCCCAGTCGACGTCCCCTGCCGGGACCACCCTCCCCATCTACCTGCTGGGCTAATGAATCCTGGCAGACTTTTCTCCTTGATGTAATGATTTGTTCGCACTTCGTTTCTCAACCAGACGGTGCCCTCCCCACCTCTAAATCACATTCATCTTCCTATCCCTCTTATCTAGCCCAGAACCTGGCAGGTGCTTAGGGACTAGATGTTGTCTGGGGAGACTCAAGTCCTGGTTCAGTCATTCACGATCTGTGTGACTTTCAGCGGGCCTTTTCATCTTTTTGTGTCTTAGCTTCTTCATTTTAAAATACATCTTGCCAATTCCAACTTACACGGTTACAAATTAAAAATGAGACAACTGTGGAAGGGCTGAACAAAACGCCAGGTGGTGGAGGTGGTAGGAGGGGCGCTGAGCTCCAAGCGAAGACATATTTGCCTTAGTCTGCTCTGGCTGCCATAACATGATACCACAGAGTAGCTTAGGCAACAAAAATGTATTTCTTACAGTTCCGGAGCACGGAAGTCTGAGATCGGGGTGCCAGCATGGTCAGGTTCTGTTGAGGGCTTTGTTTCTGGCTTGCAGATGGCCACCTTCTTGCTGTGCCCTCACATGGCAGAGAAGACAGAGAGCTCCTAACGACCCTATTTCCAGATAAGCCACGTTAGGGGTTAGAGCTTCAGCACATACGAATTTTGGGGAAGCAGATTCATTCCACAGCAATACTGAAGGAGATTCATCAGCATATAGCCCTTGAGTCCTGTCCCTACCTCCCACAGCTTGCAGATCTGGAGTTCCGCCCCGCCCCCAACTCCATATTGGAACTACAGTATATTAATCATGACTTTTATACCAATTTATAGATGTATCAATAACTAAACCATTTGTATGATATATCCCATGGCTTACGAAGAATATTTCATACATTGTCTAACATCACTTTTACCACTATCATCTGACAGATGAGAAAAGCAAGACCCCAGTGGCCCAGCCCAAGTCTTATTTCCCGGTCTTCTAACCGTGTACCTCCAAACTCTTTTGGCCACACTAAAGTACTCGGCTGTAACCACTTCAAAGAAAACAGGGCTCTAAGAGCTGGTGAAGTCTAAACTCTTTAGTTCCTCCACTGTGACCACAGCTGACCGTCTTTACTTGTTCTATTTGCTTCCATATGAATCCCTTCTTTGTGCTCTAGAATTTTATGGAGTAGAAAGTATATATGGAATGAAACAACATTCTTAGAGGAAAGGACTTACAAAGTATTAATATTTCATTTGTTTGATTTGGGCCCCATTTTCAAAGGACCCTGCTTTCTTTCTTTTCCGCTTCCTTCCTTCCTCCCTACCTACCTCCCTTCTCTCTTTCTTTCTGAGACGGAGTTTCATTCTTGCTGCCCAGGCTGGAGTGCAATGGTGCGATCTCGGCTCTCTGCAACCTCTGCCTCACCGGTTCAAGCGATTCTCCTGCCTCAGCCTCCCGAGTAGCTGGGACTACAAGCATGTGCCACCACGCCCGGCTAATTTTGTATTTCTAGTAGAGACAAGGTTTCGCCATGTTGGTCGGACTGGTCTCGAACTCTCCATCTCAGGTGATCTGCCCGCCTTGGCCTCCCAAAGTACTGGGATTACAGGCGTGAGCCACCGCGCCCGGCCGGGACCCTACATACTTTCTTAGTGTGTTTCTTTGGGATGCTCTGCCCAGCCAGGACAACGGAAGGAGGCACACTCTGGTTTTACCTGCATGTTTTAGAACTTCCTACGTGCCAGTGCCTCTGCCCTGCAGACGCTCACATTCCAAACAAGTCAGGTGTAGGCTCCCCTCCTTGAAGAGGGACGGTGTGAACCGAGCTAACTCTGGTCGGCCCCTTTCCTTCCGACTTCCCACTCCCGTCCCCAAACCTCCCCGCTCAGAACGACTCAATTCCCACCCAGACACCCTGGGAGACTGATAGGCTCTTTTCGGGTTCTGCAATACACCCTCCTCACCACAACCAACAGACAACACGCACGAATGCCGTACAAGGTGGAAACCCTTCCTTCTGGGGGACGATCGCCCCAGCAGGGTGAAGCAGGCCCCTTTGTTCACGGGATGCCTAGCTAGCCGCTTCCCTCCAGCCCAGCGCCGCCAGCGCCCAGAGCTCCGGATTCCTCCCGCCCCCAATCCACCAGCAGGAGCGGGCTTCATTTTCCCGGTCCCTCTTTCATCTGGCCGCGCAGGCCGAGCACCGTCAGCCAAGGTCTCCTCCCATCCCAGGAGGAAGGGCGGGGAGACCCGCGGAGGATTTAAAGGGGCGCGGAGGTCAGGCGGGCTGGGGGCGGCTCCGCGGAGAAAATGGGGCGCGCGCGTCCGCTCCTGCAGCGTCGGTCGCCTCGAAGCTTCCTCCCCGCTCCCGCCTTTCCGGGCCCGGCGAGCCGAGCGGGGAGAGGCTTCCTGCGCCGGCGCCCGCAGCAGCCCCAGTGCCGTCCCGCCCGAAAGCAGACCGGGGCGGGGGCGGGGCGCGCGGCGCTGCGGGCGGGAAGGCGGGGGCGGGGCCGGCCGCTCTCCGAGTTACCTCCCGCGCGCCGCGGCCGCCGTTGCCAGGGTGACCGGGGGAGCTCCGTCGGGGGGAGGCGGCCGCGGCAGGGGCCGGCGGGCGGAGCGCGGCGGGGCGGGGCGGGGCGGGGAGTGCCGTGGGGCGGCAGGCGCTGCCTCGTCGCCATGGGAACGGCGCAGTTATTTCCAGCCCCCGGGCCGTGCCAGGGGCCCGGTGCCAGGGTGCGAGGGTATTGCAGGACAGCGGCAATCTGCTGCGGCCTGGGACGTAACAATGCGCCCCTTCTGCGACGCGGGGCCCGCGGGCGAGAGGTCCCGCTGGTCGGAGGGGCCGGGCCGCCCCCGCGCGTCGTGCGTCCTCTCGGCGCTCCTCGGTGGGGAGCCTGGCGGCCCAGGGCGCTCCCGGCTGCACGTGCTGTCCCCGCCGCCGCCCACGCCAGACAAAGCGGGGCCCTCCTTCCCTCGATGAACCCTTTGATTTCTTCCCTCTCCTCTCTCTCTCACTTCGTTCCAGCTCCCTCCACTGCCTTTGGAGCGCCTAATTTTGTGTGCTCGCTGTCTCACGTTTGGCCCTCTCCAAAGCTCTGCCTTCACCAGCGCCTCCATTTGACCGTCCCCTTCCCCACTCTCTGGTCTCCCTTGGTAGCTTTACAATGCGGCTGATGGAAAGGTGACTCTCCCCTGTCCTATTTTCAGCCCCTCGTTACCTTTGTATTGTCCTCTCCCCTTCCTATCAGCACCTTCCTTCTGTCCTCGCCCTTTTCAAGACTCTTCCAGAAACTCTCTTGATGTCTCTGCCTCTTTCCCGTTTCCTTTGCACTTTTTCTTTTCTCTCTGGGCTGTGGGACAGCAGAAGGGAATTGCAAATGGCTACCTAGATCGAGTCCCCCTTGTATCTCCCTGACACCACCCTTTTTTCTGTCACGTCGAGGTCTCATTATCTGGGCGCCTGGATGAGGCTCTGGGGTGGGGGGTTCTGCTGCTGTTGCCGCCATTAGCAGTCTCTTTGCTTGGAAACTTCAATGAAGGAAGCTTCTGGGACCCGGCCAACGACCCCCTGAGATGCCCCTTGAGGACTAAACATCTCTCTCACTCCATCTCTGCTTGGTTACTCTTTGGTTTGTTTAATATACCCTCTGCCTCTTCCCACTTCTTGAATCCCTTCACCCCTACCCGCCCCCCAACAATCACATTGTTCATCCCTTTGGCACCAGCTCTAGAGAGGAAAGGGTAGGTCCTCCTCTCCAGGAAGGAAGGTGGGGCAGGGTAGCTCCCGCAGGAAGGGAAGGAAAAAGGAGGGAAGGAAGGAAGTGGCCAACAGAAGGTGGAATCCGGTGGGAGGGCTTTTCATTGTTTGAACTTCTTTCCTTTTTAGCTCTGCAAAGTCAAGCCCAAGGCCGTCTCACCAAGGTTCTGCTGCCATTTCCAGAACCCCAGCTGGGACTCCCTGCCAGAGCCTGGAGGGGCTGAGGTTTTGGTGGACATATGTAAGGGAGGTGGGCAGAGTTTAATGTATGCTGCAAATTGTAAGAACGCACATTTTTAATGTATCCATCTCCTTCTGTTTCTTTTCTGTCCAACAAAGTCAGCTTTTATCTTCCCTTTTCTCCGGGGCGGGGCGGGGGGAAGCTCCAGGGTAGAATCATGCCTCAGGTAAGGAAAATGTATCTAGCATTTCCTGAGGACTTTCTACGTGTGAATCTGCTCTTGTATTCTGTAATACTTCACATCTACATAGGGCTTTATTCCCTTAAAGGCTGAGTTTTAAAGTTACTGGGTGAAAGGAACCAAGTAGGGTGATGATGAGGGTTGAGATGAAGTAGGAGCTCTTTAAAAAACTGTCAATACTCATCAATACTGCTCTCCAGTATTTCCTCACGTTTTTTCTAGCCTAGGCCCAGCGCCAAATGCAGGCCCCAGGAACACAGGCAAGGAAGTGCTTTTGTCCATTCTAGGCCTGTGAGCCAGTACCAGAGGTGCTTAGTTACAGACGAAAAGAAGTTTGCGGTGTGACTGTTATTTTGCATAGTGTATTTTTGCATCTCCATTCACTTAATACCTGAATGCCTAGAAAACTGCCAGCCAGGTTTCAGCTCCATTGGCAGTATCCTGTTCCTTGAAAGCCCTAGAACGAAAAAAAAAAAAAAATGAGCTGTGCTTTGGAAGACCTTGCCTGAAACCCACATTAGGTTTCACACAAGGTCATCCAACCTTCTGGATTAGTTAACTGTGCTCTGAACACTGAGCAGAGGCCAGAGAGAGTGGGGTTTTGTTTTTCTCAGTCTGGGGAAGCTCATCCTTGTGCTCTGCGAGTGTGTGCTCTGGGGAGAGTGTTACCAACACTGCCATGGCATGGGATGGGGTTGGGGTCAGGAAGAGGGCCTGGCAACTCTGGGAGCCTTTCTTTTGTTTTCCTTTTTAAGTTTCTGTCTTGGTGGTGGAGGAAGACGTGAAAGGGTGGACACCTGGCTGCTGGAGTTGAGACAAGTATGAGCAGAGCTGTGGGCCTGGTTTCCTTTCCTACAGGCTCACTTCCCCAGGGAGGGAAGATACTGCTCTAGAGGGAATTTGCTATCTTCTTCAATCAGCAACCAACCTGCAAGCCAGTTTGCCTGGGCACTTACTCAGGGCACTGAGTTTGGGGTACCCCGGGGAGCTTATACACTCCCAGAAGACACAAGCCCTGTAAACAGTTCTGTGGTCATTGTGTGGAGCGGGTGTGGGATGCACAGCTGGGGAGAGCAGATTTCTCGTAAATAGAAGACAGGATTTTCTCATCAACAGAGGCCTCTACTATGAGGGGGAGCTGGGCCTCCTTAGGCAATCCTAGTTATGGAGATGGTTGAGGAACCTAGGCTGGAAGTTTGCTTGTCAGAAATTCTGCAGCATCCGTTCTTGTGCTGGGTAGGGGTGAACTGATGGCCCACCTAGTCTCTTCTGACTTGAAGATTCTGCAATTTTGAAATATACTAATGATCCTAGGCAGCGTACGATGGATAGCTTAAGCTTTACTGGGGATTCCAGTCATCAAATATTGATTGTGTACTTTGTACTGCAGCTTTGCTGGACACCTGAGGAGATTCCGATGTATGAACAATGGGATTTAAGATCTTTGGAATACAGTGAGGCAGGAAGGGTTCCAGGCCACAGTGAGTGGCCCTGCCCCGCATTACCACCAATCAAAACCAGACAGCATTCTCTTATACCAGTGCCCTGTGACTTGTGTCTTCCTGAGATGCTGGTTTCAAAGATTTCCAGGGACTTTGATCTGTAGGACAGGGGCAGAAAAGAGAAACCCTGTTAATCCAGAGAGAAAGGCAGAGTGTGCGGGGTCGTGTCTGCAAGGGTGAATGCTGAGTGAGCATAGAGCCCCTCCTGTCAGGATGTGCCAGGATGGGGCAGGCATGAGAACCAGGAGGAAAATGAGGTGGAAATAAATGGGCCCCCGTAGGAGGAGGTAATGAGGTGAATCAGAAAAATCTGTCACTGAGATCCGGGAAGATACTGGGAGGTTTAATCTCTCTTGGTCCTTTTAAAGATGAGACGTGTCAGTTTGAGAGCTTGGACTCATGAAGGCAGATCTACCAGGCGCCTAGGGATGGAGCAGGTGGGAGCTTGCCATAGCTGCTGTACAAAATGGTAAGATCCCCACACTTGCGCAGCCTGGAATCGGCCCTGGGGGCCAGCTCTCTTTGACCATCTTTGGAGTAGGAGAGGAATCCTGCTGAACTCCAAGAACTCCTTCCCTGGCCAGTGCTCAGCGCCCCCATCCCCATCAGCAGCCCCCCTGGGAAGAGTCCAGGTATCTGTAGGGATTCTCAGGATTTGTAAGCCAGAGACAGCTGTGAGGAGGAGGTGAAGGTGACCACTGCAGGATGGTGACTGTCTGGGGAAATGAATATGACCCTCTCAAGCATTCTGATTGGCTCAGTTGTTCAGGGTAGCAACTCAGGAATCAGTTTAATTAGACTCCTTAGCATCTTCAGAGATAGAAACTTCTGCTTTGCTGGTTTATGTCTGTGTGTCCTGGAATAACCTCCCTCTACCACAGCTGTGGACACTGTCAGAATCTTATGCCCAGAATCTCCTTCAGGGGATCATTTTTTGTAGCTTGGGAAGGACCTGGGTGTGATATGAAGGGTCTCAGGAGGAGGGGCAGGCACTCACATGCCCATACCCATGTCTCCTGCTAGCCTGTAGCTTCTTTGGGGACATTGGTCTAATTTTGACGCATGATCTTGGGTATTCATTGAAATGCAAATGCTGCTGCTGCACCCCAAATGACTGTGTGCTGTAAGGAACAGAGCAGCAGGCACAGAAAAGGCCCACGCAGCCTGAAGGAATGGGATCTGAGACCAGGGAATGATGGGGATGGGGACAGGTCCAGGGAGAAAAGATAAAGAACATGTGGGCTAGGGTTAGAAGCCTTGTTTGCAGTCTGCCCTTCCTCCCTGGTGAGCCGAAGGACTCCGGAGCTGTCCCCGGGTCCTGGCTGCAGGATAGAGGTGCTCAGCCATCTCTAAACCATAGGGCCGTTGGACCTGGCACTGTGGCCTGGGACATCTGAGAACCTCTGTGAGGTAGATGGACACTGGAGTGAGATTTTATTCTACCTTGAATATGAGAATAGGAAGGCTGCTTCTGGGATTTTTGCTCCTGTCTGCATTCAGATCTCCTCAGGGTTCTTTGCTTTGAAGAATGAACAGAAGCCAGGGGCTTCATTTGACAAGGGCTCTGCGGGGGAATTGTGGGATGTGGTTGTGAGCTGCAGGGAGCCCTTCTGCTGCCCAGATGATGGATGTGACAGCCCCCTGCGAGGGAGGCAGCCAGATGCCGGTTGCTTTTCTGGTGTTAGCTCTCACTGGTGGAGTTCAGCTAGAAAGCCCTGGCAGGTATTATACGCAAGTGAAACGAGGGCCAGAGACACCTGGCCTGAACCCGGGGTCCTCAATGCCAGGCACCTGGGAGTTTTCCCTGCAAAGAGCAAGGCTGTGGAGGGGAGGGGCTGAGCTGGAAGCTGAAAGAGAAGGGGTATAGGGTGGACTCCAGCCCCAGAGGAACTGTTTTAAGTCAGAATGACCAAGAGGGAGTCCTCATGCCGCTGTGTGTCATCAAATTCTGAGAGCTGAGTGATGAATGTGTAACCCCAGAAACTCAGAGCTGGCCATTTTCAGATACTCCAAGGCCACCGGGCCTGTCCCATGAGGCTCCCTGCGTTTCCCGTCTCCACCTGCCACCTCTGTGTTGGACTGTTTGGTTTTATCTTCATCCTTAGCTGACATGTTCAAGAGCTAATTGAGCTTAGAGGGTGAAAAGAGGCTCACCTTCACTTTCAGGATTAAACTCAAATCCTCCAGCACTAGATAGTCTAGTCTTTGTGGTCCATTTCCTACCTGCTTTTTCCTGGCTCATCTTTTGATGCCATCCCACATGCGTGGCACCTTCTGGTCCAAACACATGGAATTGTGTGTAGTTTCCAGAGGATGGGCTACTGTCATTCCTTTGTCTTTGCCCATGCTGTTCCCTCTCCATGGAGCATAGCCTTCCCTTCTCCCAATCCAGAGATGCCTGGCTTTTCCTGGGAGGCCTTTGAAAGAGCTTGTGGCTCATCTTTTCTAGAGTTCCTTTCCTGATGCCCCATGTCCCCCCAGTCTGGGGTAGGAGGTCTCTTCTCTGTCTTCCCAGTCAACCCAGTCACAGCAGTTATATTTGATTGTGATCATTTGCTCCTTTGTCTTCCTTTTTTTGTTGTTGGAGTTCTGCTCTTGGTGCCTGGGCTGGCATACAGTGGTGTAATCTCAGTTCACTTCAACCTCTGCCTCCTGAAGCGATTCTCCTGCCTCAGCCTCCCAAGTAGCTGGGATTACAGGCATGTGCCACCATGCCCAGCTGATTTTTATATTTTTAGTAGAGACAGGGTTTTGCCATGTTGGTCAGGCTAGTCTCGAACCTCACGTCATCCACCCGCTTTGGGCTCCCAGAGTGTTGGGATAACAGGTGTGAGCCACTGTGCCCTGCCAAGTTCCTTTGTCTTCCTAAGAAACAATTTCTTCTGGAAATTTCTTCCTGGTGCTTAGCACTGTTTCTGATACAGAATCATACTTGTTTATTTGTTTAGTTGCCAATTGTCCAATTGTCCATGTCCTCCCCACCCCCACTAAAATTTAAGCTCCATGAGAGCAAAGATCTTGCCTGCTTCATTCACTGCCAAACGCCAATGTCTAGCACATAGCGGGCCAGCAATAAATATTTGTTGAATGAATGCATGGAAGTCATGAGCTGTGTTCACATTTGGCTCCTCCCCTGAGTGCCGCAGTGACCTGGTGTAAGTTCCTCAGCATACTTTGGATGATGTGGGGAGGGGAGTTGTGGTGGGACCTGTGTCTAGTGCACAGCCCCTGGGCACCACTTCCAGTCTTCTGTCTGAAATCTTCCAGCTTCTGCTCCTGTGGCCAGTTCTGTGTAGGATTCCCAGCTTTGTGCATGTACATCTCAGAAGTACGGAGGAGTTCATACCTTGTGGGCAAGTCTTGACCAAAGGGCAGCCAGAGCCAATGGCTGAATGCTTCTCCTCATTCTTCCCTGGTGGATTATCTTAAGATGCATTTCAAAGTTTCCTCAGATGGTCTTGCAGGGTTGGTTACCATTTGACCCTTAGCCATAGACAGCTTCGTCATAGTGAGTCTCTGTACTGACTCTCTCTCCTTCCCTGTTTGTGTGTCCTGGGATTATATTCCCAAATGCACTACTTGCACATAAGCCTTTGTCTCAGGCTCTGCTTTTTCGGGGAACTCAGGTGAAGACAACCTGATTAGGTTCCACTCCTGGCTCTGCTACTAACTAGTTCTATTTTTGGGTAAAACCATTTAACCTCTCTGCTTCTGTTTCCTCAGCTGAAAAATGAATATCATATTGCCTACCACACAAGCTTTTTTGTATTATTTGATAATTCAGTATATCTGAGTGTCTGATTCAGTCCCTGCACATAGCAGGCACTCACTAAAGGTTTCTTTCTTCTCTTCCCGCCCGTTGCTATAAAAAGGCAAGTCTGGGAAGCCTGCTTGGCCTCCTGGCTGGTGAGGCCTTGTGAACAATGCTGCTGAACGCGATCTCTGCTCTGGTGGGAAAGCCAAGCCAGAGGAGCAAAGGGTGACTGGGCCAGATGACTCAGGTGTTTGGCAACTGGATCATTCTCTTCGGAGCATTCTGTAAACATTGGTCAATGGAGTCTTGCAACATGCCTGACAGGTGGGAGGCGGGAAAGAGCAAGGGTGTGGAGGATGTGGAGGCAGGGAGGAGGCCAAACATATTGCTCACGGCTGAGGGCGGCATGTTTCAGATGCTCCTGCAGTGTGCTGGTAGGAAATGTTTTCAATGGGGGAAGGGAGAGGGTGGTGACTTGTCAAGTTCTCTTTCTGTCCCCTGCTTCTTTCCTGTCAACCCCACGGCCTTTCCCAGATGGCATCTTTTTGCTGCAGAGAAAAATCTTCATGTACCCCATGTCCAAAGTAGCTTACATCCCATAGCCATGAAAAGCGAGAGTACAATTTCTGGCCTTCCTATGGGAGATGATTGGGGCATTTGGGGGCAGGGGAGCTGCACGGCTCCCCCTTTATTTATATGTGATATGCCTCTTAAGCCTACAGGTAAGGCTGGTTCTAGGCACATTAAGCCCATTGGCTCCTGGGAAGCACCTTGGGAAATGACTCAGAAGGGCTGGGTCAGCTTTCTTGGCGTTTAACTTTGAGCAGTGAGACCTCTGCTTCCCACCCTCGCTGGCAGCCTCAGCAGCCAGCTGAGGACAGTCATGCTTGCTGATTTGCAGAGGGATTCTCTTGCTCTCTGCAGCTTCCACCACCCTAAGACGACAACGGGAAGGGGAGGTTGGTGTGAGGGTGAAAGGTTGGGTGCCTCCCCCTCCACAGAGGTGCCCATCTTCCAGAGCCAGTCTCCTGCCCCTCCTGAGGGACTGAATTCCTGCCCCCTTGGAAATCTGGCGGAAATCTGGCAGACATCTGGCTTTGGCTGGGCCCTCTGAAGGAGCCCAGGAGGGAGAGAGGCAATTGTCAGCAGATGACAGCCACGGCTGGGGCTGTGCCTTTGTGTCCACAGCCCCTCCACCTCCCTGTCCCTGTCCTGCTCCTTTTGATGGTAGCCTGAGGCCTGCTCCCACCTGGCTAGCAAGTCCTGAGCTCCTTATGTGCCCACCCTCAGGTCTCTCAGTTGCACTTAGAGACCTAAGGCTCCTCTCGCAGCAGCAGTCCCCCACCCCCCATCTCCCTTCCCTGCCCCCTAGCCGGCTACTAGCTTTGCAGGCACAAGCAGGGCAAGCCAAAGAGCTGGGAACTTTCTCTGGAGGGAAGCTGCTGAGATGGGTGGGGAGAGAGAGTGAAAACTGAAGGGGAGGCAGGCAGTGAGAGAATAGTGGCCTAAATTGCCAGGAGTAATCATCTCTAAGTGCCCAATTCCCAAGTTGCTACATTCATCCAGGGATGAGCATTGAAATAGTCACGCGTGTATATCGCTTGCACATGCAGGCGTTCAGTGTGCAGGAAGTCCTCAGCTAACGTGGTCGATGGGTTTTTGGAAATTGCAACTTTAAGCGAAATGACATATTGAAACCAGTTTTACCACAGACTAATTGATATAAACAAGAGTTAAGTTCCTATGGAATATTTCTGGTCACAAAAAATATCACCAAACTTTTTTTTATTTTTTATTTTTTCGAGACAGGGTCTCATTCTGTCTTCCAGGCTGGAGTGCAGTGGTATGATCATTCCTCACTGCAGCCTCTATCTCCTGGGCTCAAGTGATCCTCCTACCTCAGCCTCCCAAGTAGCTGGGACTACAGGTGCATGCCACCCTGACTAGCTAAATTTTGGGGTATGTTTTGTAGAGACGAATTTCACCATGTTGCCCAGGCTGGTCTCGAACTCCTGGGCTCAAGGGAGCAACCTGCCTTGGCCTCCCAAAGTGCTGGGATTACAGGCATGAGTCACTGTGCATGGCTATCATCAAACTTAATAAAGACTCATAACATTTCTAATCTTAAACACTGAAATAAATGTGAGCTATACATACATTTAAGAAAGATTAATAAAAATAAGTAAGATGATTATGTGCCTACTTTCCAGTTCAGGGTTGAGGCCTATGCCAGCAGCTCAGGGCACAATGTGGGAACTGAGCCTGGAGAGGTTGCCATTCCATTGCAGGGCACACTCACAGCCCCACTCGCTCAGACTTGGATCATGGAGACATGCCAGTTCACCCAGCGTGTGCGTCTTTGGGATATGAGAGGACACCAGAGTACATGGAGAGAGCCAGGAGGAGCTGTTATAGCTAGTTGACCAAATTTGGTCACATTCATCCCCAGCCCCAACCCTCCTTTCCAGCTGTCTGATCTTCCTATCCTCCAGGCCCACAGTCCACAGAGTTTATGAATTGTGTCCTTTATCACTGTGGTTCTCAAAGTGTGGTTCCTGGACCAGCAGCATCAGTATCTCTTGGGGACTTGAAATGCAAATTACAGGCCCATCCCAGACCTACTGAGTCAGAAACTTTCGGAATAGGGCTCAGCAATCTGTGCCCATCAAGCCCTCCAGGTCATTCTGATACTATCTAAAGTGTGAGAACCACTGCTTTCTCATAATGTTTGGAAGAATCTGAGTGAAGAATACTTCATCCAGGGCAGAGAGGCCAAGGCCAGCAGCAGGTAACTGCTCTAACAAGCCAGGCTTCCTGGTGAACACCCTACAGCTTGCAACAGATGCTAGAGGGTCCCACCCATGAACAGCTACAACAGAGGCATCCAGAAATGCTGAGCCGGGCCCTTCTCACTGACATTTTTGTATTTTTTATAGAGACAGTTTCTCCATGTTGCCCAGGCTTACTGCACTCAGCTTTATCTCCTGGGCTCAAGTGATCCTCCCACCTCAGCACTTGTAGCTGCAACTACAGGTGCATGCCACCATACCTAGCTAATTTTTTTTGGTATAGAGATAGGGTTTTGACATGTTGGCTAGGCTGGTCTTGAACTCCTGGGCTCAAGGGATATGCCCACTTCAGCCTCCCAAACTGCTAGGATTACAGGTGTGAGCCACCATGCCCCACCAATTTTTTAAAAATCTGCTTCTGTGTTCTGAACCCAAAGGGCAAGCAGAATCAAGGGGCAGGTTCATGTGTTGGAAATAACAGTTGAGCAAGGACAGGATGTTTGAGCTCTGATTTCAGTTTTGCCACTAACCAGCAGTGTGATTGTACATCAACTGCCTTTTCTCTTTGGGCCTTAGTTTCCTCATCTATAAAAATGGGGATGTTAGATTAGATCATGTCTAATATCACACTAAAATTTAACAGCCTGGAAGTCTATGACTTAATTAGTCCTCATGGTCTTGATTTCTAGGCAGGCTATCATTCATACTCTGGCCTTTGCGTCACGGAGGGAGAGAAAGCAAAGCAAAGAGATGGTGTGCATCAGAATACTGTTGCTAGATCCAGGGTGTCGAACCTAGGGGATGGAGACAGAAGGCAGAGCTGGAAGGCTGGAAAGGGACATGTCATTCTCAAGAGAGTTTGTTGAAAGTCTGAGTGCTTTTTTTCACCCATAAAGCTCGGGTTGGCAGCTCATAAATCAGGGAGTTCCCAGGAGAGAGAAGCCAGTGGGCTGGCTTCATAGACTCCTATCCCAACTCTCTCCTTGGATATTTGAATTCCAGCTGTCCCCTTCTGGAGATTAGAAGGCGTGGAGGCTAGGGGGCTTAACCTTTCAACTCTACATCTGTGCCTCGTCCTTAGCCTGCCCTTGAGAGAGCTGGCAGTGAGCAGGCCACTGGCTTCAGGAAGGAAAGAGAAAAAACCCAGCATGCCCTTAGAAGACCAGCGCCCCTGCCTCCCCAGGCACCATCTCTGGTTCTCCTGCCACTGGATGCCCCTACCCTTAACCAGGCCAAGGGTGTATGCCCTGAGCCTCACTCCCGTCCTTCCTCCTTAAGGGCTACTCACAGCTTTGGAGAGCCGCTTAAGTGGCAGAACCGGTATCAGAGCACCCCAGGGCTCTGTGAGGCTGTAGCTTCTAGTCCTGGGAAAGGCTGGAGGCGATTCCTACTCCCTTAGTCAGCACAGGGCGGGAAGGGTGAGGGCCTGGGAAAGGCCAGTGGTGTGAGCTTCTGCAGTAATTGCTCCTCCGTAAACACAGTAATAGCAGGTCTGGGATTATGGCTGTTACTCCTGATAATTATCAGCTATAGTGCCTTCCTCCCTAGGTGGGCCACACCGAGCTCATCACAGCACGGGGGCTTTGGAGTAAGCTCTGGATTTCCCAGAGCTCTTCCTACAGTTGCTAGGCAACTGGGAGTCTGTGCTGGAAGTGGGGGATCTCATTTAGGAAAATCTCTGTAGGTCTCCCAAATCTCTGAAGTCTAAATTGATTGTTCTCCAAGTGGAGGTCTTGGATGACTGACCACTTACCTGGGAGTGTCAGAGGCCAGTCCACATGCAAAAGGCAGTCTGTCTGGCAACTGAGCGAGGGACCCATCCGGCCCAGGGAACGTGGGAAGGAGTGGCTGGTCCCAGAGCAAGGCTTTTGCTGAATCCCATGACTGTTTTTCAGGGCATGGGGCTGGTTACTGTGTGCTGTTGCTTAGCTGGCTGGGATGAGAAGCAGCTTACAGGTGTCCACCTTGTACTGGCTGGAGAAGCCTAATAAGTGACCCAGAAGGACAGAAGATGAGAGGGCAGAAAGGTGGGCTTGTGTTAGTTGGGTTTTTTTTTTTTTTTTTTGACACGGAGTTTCACTGTTGTTGCCCAGGCTGGAGTGCAATGGTTCGCTCTTGGCTCACTGCAACCTCCGCCTCCCGGATTCAAGCAGTTCTCCTGCCTCAGCCTCCCAAGTAGCTGGGATTACAGGCATGTGCCGCCATGCCTGGCTAATTTTGTATTTTTAGTAGAGATGGGGTTTCACCCATGTTGGTCAGGCTGGTCTCGAACTCCTGACCTCAGGTGATCTGCCCACCTTGGCCTCCCAAAGTGCTGGGATTACAGGTGTGAGCCACCGCACCTGGCCGAGATGGCTTGTTTTTAGTGGCAAGTGCCTGTGGGTGTGTTAGGGAAGAGCCCCTAGTGTCTTCTCCACTCCAGAGCTTCATGGACCAGTGTGTGAGCCCACAGGGGAGGAGAAAGTGCTTGGAGTTGCCTTGATTTGTTGATGAAGGGAATGTGACTTGGGAGTTAGTGAACCAAATTGTATCTATTAAAGGACCTAATGCCTTGTTTTAGGCATGACTTGGGAATCTAGTCCCGAGACACTTGGTCTCTGTGTCCTAGGTTCGGCCAGGTGTGGAGGCGAGAAGGAGGAGAAGGTAGCAGCAGGGACTGTTGGTCCTGGATCCTGTTAACCTTAACCCACCATGACATTTTCCTTTGAGTTTGAGGAGTGCATCTAACTCTGCTTACCTGGCAAGAGACCCCTAGCTCAGAAGCAGAAACCAAATACGCAGGCATTAAAACTTAACAAACTTTCCTTGACCATGTACTCAGATAGGGAGGTGCTAGGGGCCAGGAGGAAGATGAGAGCCTGTGGGACCCAGTTTCTGCCCTCAGGGAGCTTGCAGTCTACCAGGGAGGTATCACATGTACTGCTGCAATTAGAGGTCATTTTTCTTCCTGGGAATGAGTGGTCTCACAGCAGCTGGAGGTTGAGGCTTTGTTTTAAGGTGGAGGTAATAAAAACCTGTGTATCTTCCCAGACCAAGACTTGCCTCAGGGCCCCTGCTTGTCCGAGGCAGGGCATTCAGTTTGCCTGAGTCAGGCTGAGGAGATTCTCCTAGTCTATGGAATCCTGCTAGGCAGGGCGGCTACAGGGGGTCTGGAAGAGGTAAGGGCTGTCGCTGGGTTGGGAGCTGAGGAGGTGAACATGAAGAACTCCTTTCTCAGCAGCTGGCCACGCAGCAGCTCTGACCACAGTCCTCTCCACCTAACTGGAACCACCCCAGGAGCCCGTGATGAAAAGCACCAAGCTGCCCACACCCTGGTGGTGATGGCACTTTAACAAAGAAATATCCATGATCACAGTCACCTTCAGATTCAACCGATATTCGTGAAGTTCCCGCCACGTGTCAGCTAAGAGGCTTGGTGCTTTTTCACGGCTGTCTTCTTTAGCGGACATTCTCTCAATAATTCTATGAAGTAGGTGGCTCACTCCTGTAATCTCAGCACTTTGGGAGGCCAAGGCAGGCAGATCCCTTGAGGTCAGGAGTTCGAGACCCGCCTGGCCAACGTGATGAAACCCCATCTCTACCAAAAACATAAAAATTAGCCGGGTGTGGTGGCATGTGCCTGGAATTTCAGCTACTCAGGAGGCTGAGGCACAAGAGTTGCTTGAACCTGGGAGGCAGAGGTTGCAGTGACCTGAGATTGCGCCACTGCACTCCAGCCTAGGTGACAGAGCAAGACCCTGTCTCAAAAACAATAGTAATTCTATGAAGTAAGTAGCAGCCTCATTTTACAGATAAGAAAACAGAACTGTGGAGGCCTAAGAGTACATGGTGAATACTCACCAGATTCAAGTTTGAACTCATCCTGCTGGCAAGTTCTATGGGACACCACCTAGGTGTCCTATAAGTATTTCAAATTCATTTAATCTAAAACCAAGTTCCCTACTCTTGACTCCTCCAGAGTTCCCTTGTCTCAGTGAATAGTCCTCAGTGCAGCTTCCTGGAATGTGGACATTTTCCTCGTTACTTCTCTTTCTCTCGCTCCTACTCTCTAAGTCTGTTTTTCTTTTCTTTTTTTTTTTTTCTTTGAGACGGAGTCTCACTCTGGTCCAGGCTAGAGTGCAGTGGCGAGATCTCGGCTCACCGCAACCTCCGCCTCCCAGGTTCGAGTGATTCTCCTGCCTCAGCCTCCTGAGTAGCTGGGACTACAGGCATGCACCATCCACTCCTGGCTAATTTTTGTATTTTTTAGTGGAAATGGAGTTTCACCATGTTGGACAGGTTGGTCTTGAACTCCTGACTTTGTGATCCACCCACCTCGGCCTCCCAAAAGGCTGGGATTACAAGCCTGAGCCACCATGCCTGGCCTCTAGGTCTTTTTTTGTTTTTTTTTTTTTCCCCCTACCCGAACATCTCTTTTCCCCTCCTGAGCCACTGTTCCAATCCAGGCTTGAATTATGTATCAGCCTGGTCATCACAGTGGCCTGTAGACTGGGCTCCCTGCCTAGCGCCTCTCCACCCTCTCCCGTCCACACTGTAGGTGCCTTTCTGTCAAGGTAAGTACAAACTGGTTAATGTTTGCTGAAAGCCCCTTCTGGACTGGACCCTGATTGTCTGCAGTGCTACATCTCCTATCCAATCTTTGCACACATTACTGTCCCCCAGGCAGGTGACCTGTTTGTGGTTCCCGGGTGTGCTGCACCTCTCCTCTGCCGTGTGCTTGCTCAAGCTGTTCTCTCTGGCCTCCCTTGTTCTCACCCACCTCTGCTCACCTCCCCATCTCCTGTTTGTGTCTTCCGACCTAGCCCTAGTTTCACCCCTTTTGTTAGCATTTCTAGGTGCTCCAGGTGGAGGTATTGCCCCTCGCGTATGCTACGTGTCCCCAGAACACAGTGTGGGGCTCTGCTGACTGGAAGTGGAGTTTTGGATGCTTGGCAACTGTAGTCATTATTTGACAAATGATCAGCTTTAGAAAATAGTGTTTTAAGTGGAGGAGACACTACAGCATAAAATAAGTTTTATAAAACTATGTATATCTTGTGTAGTTCATTATTCAAAGGAAGAGAGTTAGCATTGTTGAAGCCTACTACAAGCTGTGCCAGGCCTTTACATGTGTCATATCATTCAACCAGCAACACTGGGACTGAGGCACAGAGAGCCTAGATGGCAGACCCACAGTCACTCAGTAGTTATGGG
This sequence comes from Cheracebus regulus, assembly GCA_963574635.1. Taxonomy (NCBI): domain Eukaryota; kingdom Metazoa; phylum Chordata; class Mammalia; order Primates; family Pitheciidae; genus Cheracebus; species Cheracebus regulus. Next base: position 50,876 of record CAUYQU010001251.1, read on the forward strand.
CCACACCTAGGGATCAAGTTCAGGCAAATTCTTTGCTCCTTCCCTGCCTCCTCTGGCCTCTCCTATTTACAGGCAGGCTATCCAGTGTAGGGATTTTTTTTTTTTTTTGCCATTTGGGGGCCTATCAGGACTGCCACAGGGAAGGACAAGGGATAGGGGACCAGGGACAAGAGGATCAGTGATGCCCAGGACCCCACAACTTGATTTTTTTTTTTCCCTTGGAGACAGAATCTCACTTTGCTGCCCAGGCTGGAGTGCAGTGGTGCAATCTCGGCTCACTGCAACCTCCGCTTCCTGGGTTCAAGTGATTTTCCTGCCTCAGCCTCCTGAGTAGTTGGGGCTACAGGCGCATGCTACCATGCCCAGCTAATTTTTGTATTTTTAGTAGAGACAGGGTTTTGTCACATTGACTAGGCTGGTCTTGAACTCCTGGCCTCATGTGATCCTCCCACCTTGGCCTCCCAAAGTGCTGGGATTACAGACGGGAGCTACCGTGCCTGGTCTTGTGGTACGTTTTCATCACACCTCACTGCGTCTTTCCAGAAGCACAATTCCTACAGTAGGATTGTCACACAGTGGCCTGAAGGCTGACAGCATTGTTATTCCATGACCAGGCACATTAGGCCTAAGCCCCAGTGGCCCATTTCAGCATGGAGAGAAGCAGAAACAGAGCTGGGCCCCCGGTTCTCCCAGGAGCCTGGAGCAGGGCTCTCCCTTCCCTGTCTCCTTGCTCAACAGTATGACTGGTGCCAGCTGGTGCCCAGCACAGGACTGTTGCATGAATGAAGGAATGATTGGGTGAGTTCCCGAATGCCGTCTTCTCAGGAAGGGAGAGAAGGGCGTGCTCTCCCCCATTCTTGGGTATTTTCCTAAGGTCAGCGGCATTTCTACCATTAGCCAATTCCTAGCGCTCCTCTATGCTGCCCTCCTCTTCTCCCTTCCTTGGCCCCTTTTCTAGTCTCTTACCCTACCTGTGAGATGAACATATTATTTTACTTTTGCCAGGCTTTGGGATCCCCTGGAGAATGATCCATTCAACATTTATTCACCAAACACTTATCGGGTGCCTTCTCTGTCTTGGCAAGTGTGAGGCTCTACGGGTAGAAAAAGAATGAGGAAATGTGCCCGACCCCCGGGGAGCTAATGGACAGAGAGCAGCCAGATAAGGCAATAGGTTACAATGGCATTTGATTGGAAGTGAGTGCAGTGAGGACACCAGGAAGACTTAGATGGATGGGATTCAGGGAAGGCATCCTGGAGAAAGTGACAGCTGAACTGAGTCCTGATCGCTGCATGACCCTGGGAGTGAGGGCCCCCTTACATTTTGTGTCTTTAGTCCCAGCTCTGGTCCTGAGGCTGGATGGGAGTTGGTGGCAAAGGGGAAGACAGTGATGGTGAACAGCTGGGAAGTGCCTTCCAGGTAAGGGAAGCAGCTTGTGGCAAAGGCCTGAGGTGATAGCCACGTGGTTCCGTCACATCCACCTCTCTGGAGGGGGTGCTGTGTGCATGGGACAGCTGCTAGTTAGTGCCCATACCTCATCAGTCACACCTGAGAGCCATCATCCCCGCCCCCGTGTTACAGTACTCTCGCTGGGGAGAGAAGGTAGCTCAAAGTGGCATGGGACTGGCTGTTGTGGGCTCTGACAGCTTCTCCGCCTGTCTACCAGAGTCATAAAATAGCAGACACTTAGTGCTGACCATGTGCCAGGCACTGTTCTGAGCAAGCACCTTACATGCATGAACTCAGCTAGTTCTATGAGGTCGGGACTATTACCATCACCCTGACTTTACAGATGCAGAAACTGAGGCACAGAATGGTGGAGTAACAAGCAGAGCCTGGATTCAAACTCAGGCAGTGCAGTCCCAGAGCCCGAGGACCTAACCATGACACTGCTTTTCTTAATACCGCTGAAAAACACGAGAGAGTAAATGCCCCTTGGGCTATTTGTAGTAACTACTACTACTACTAGTGCGAAATTTATGAAAAACTCACATCTTCTTTTAAAAATTCATGTACATTTTGATGGGCACAGTGGCTCACACCTGTAATCCCAGCACTTTGGGAGGTCGAGGCAGGAGGATCGTTTGAGCCCAGGGGTTCGAGACCAGCCTGGGCAGTATGGCAAAACCCTGTCTCTAAAGAAAACTATAAAAATGTACATGGAGAAACTCCATCTCTACTAAAAATACAAAAAAATTAGCTGAGTATGTTGGCACATGCCTGTAATTCTAGCTACTCGGGAGGCTGAGACAGGAGAATCACTTGAACCTGGAACGCAGAGGTTGCGGTGAGCTGAGATAGCGCCATTGCACTCCAGCCTGGGCAACAAGAGTGAAACTCTGTCAAAGAAAAAAAGAAAATAGCTGGGCGTGTTGGTGGGCACCTGTAATCCCAGCTACTTGGGAGCCTGATGTTGGAGGATCACCTGAGCCTGGAAGGCGAGGCTGCAGTGAGCTGTGATGGTGCCACCGCACAGGGTGACAGAGTAAGACCCTGTCACACACACACACACACACACAAATCATGTACATTTTGCATCTTTGGCAAAACAAAATCCTTGTTCAATAAAAACAATACCTCCCAGCGAATAATCAAGTAGAATGGGTGCTCCAGAGAGATGTGGCCCATGTCTTCTGAGGCGCTGAGTATCCTCAGAGACACAGTCTGCAGCACAGGGAGTCCAGCCCAGCACAGCTCACAGAACAGGAGGGGCTCAGACCAGGCTGGAGGTGTTGGGAAGGAGGGACTTGAGTTTTCACAGGGGTGCTGGATTGCTTTCCACCCTCCATCCTCTCACCATGTCTATACGAGTGTCTCTCTGAAGCCAGAGTGCATGCTAGGAACCCAGGCAGAGACTTCCCTATGTGACCGTCAGTGTGACGGACTTCTGTCAATGGGCTACTCCCACCTTATGGTCACTGGGCTGCCTTGTAGGTGGCTGCTGTTTCTCTTCTTCCCCTTCCCTTCTGCTTTCCTTCCTCTCCCATCTCCTCCTCCTCCTTTTCTTCCCCCACTCCTCCTCTTCTCCTGCCTCCTCCTCTTTTCTTATCCCTCCTCCTCCTTCCTGGTCCCTCCTCTTCCCCCTCACTCTTTCTCCTCCTCCCCCCCCTCCTCCCCCTCCTCCTCCTCCCCCTCCCTCCTCCCCTCCCCCTCCCTCCTCCTCCTCCTTATTCCTCCCCCCCCCTCCTCCTTCTCCTCCCCCTCCCTCCCTCCTCTTCCTTCTCCTCTTCCGTTTTCTTCTGGAGTAGGCCTCCCTAAGGGTCATGTGAGCCCACACACACGAGATCAGACTCTGGGGAACCTATTTCACTTCAGCGCAGCATTTAGTTCTTTCCAGTTTTCTAGTTCCTCGATTTTTTTTTTTAGTTCTAGTGTTTGCTTATGTTGAGCCACTGCAGAAAATCCTCATTGAGTGGGCTTAAAAAATAATAGCCACCACTACAAAACCCAGCATTTTTATTCTTCTTTCTTTACTCTCCCAATTTCCAAATAGTTCCCTCTCTTGGGGCACACATTAACCGTCCTTCTTCTGTCCCAGACCTGTCGTGCGCTGTCGCATGGCTGACTGTGAGGCTCACCAGGGCCATTTCTGCTGAACATATTGCAGGTGAAACTGCTCCAGCTTTCTTCTCCTTTGATGCCTTTCCGCCCCATCATCTCTGAGGTCTCCTTAGCCTTCATTCATTCATCCGGTGAATACTTATTGAGCACTTACTATTGGCCAGGTGCTGTTCCAGGCACAAGGGTGCCGTGGAGAGCATGATAAAATTATCCTGTGAAGCTTACATTGCTTAATGGAGACAGACACTCAAGATGTAAGTAAATTCAAAAATTTCCAATAGTTATAAATGCTGGGAAGAAAATAAAGTAATATAGGGAGCGACAGGAAGAAAGGAGAAGAAACACCAAGTGCCAAGATCCCAGGGTAGGAAAAGACTTCAAGAATGGGCTGGGCACGGTGGCTCACGCCCGTAATCACAACACTTTGGGAGGCCGAGACAGGTGGATCGCCTGAGGTCGGGAGTTTGAGACCAGCCTGACCCACATAGAGAAACCCCGTCTTTACTAAAAATACAAAATTAGCTGGGCATGGTGGGGGGTGCCTGTAATCCCAGCTACTCAGGAGGCTGAGGCAGGAGAATCATTTGAACCTGGGAGGTGGAGGTTGTGGTGAGCCGAGATCTCGCCATTGCACTCCAGCCTGGGCAAGAAGAGCAAGACTTCCATCTCAAAAAAAAAAAAAAAAAAAAGGAAGGGAGGCCAGTGTGGCCAGAGTGTGGTGGCTGAGGGGAAATGAAGTATCAGGGGCAGCAGGGAGAGGGAAGGGACAGGTCACACAGGCCTTGTATGCCATGGTGAGGAGTTTGATTTTATTTTATGTGCAGCAAGGGAGAAACATGATCACTTCATGAAAAAGACCATCCTGACTGTTGTGGAAAATAGATGGTTGGGACCAAGAATGAGAACAAGGAGTCCAGTTAGGAGGCCATTGTAGTGACCCAGGTCTCGGCTGTGGTGACTTGGATGGTGCCCCCTTGGATGGGGCAACAAAGAGGGCAAGAAAGAGATTCGAGGAGATTTAATTCATTTTTTTGAGACGGAGTCTCACTCTGTGGCCTAGGCTGGAGTGCAATGGTGTGATCTCTACTCACTGCAACCTCTAGCTCCTGGGTTCAAGCCATTTTCCTTCCTCAGCCTCCAGAGTAGCTGGGACTGCAGGCAGTGCCACCACACTGGCTAATTTTTGTATGTTTAGTAGAGACAGGGTTTTGCCTTGTTGGTCAGGCTGGTCTTGAACTCCTGACTTCAGATTCTGCCCACCTCGGCCTCCCAAAGTGCTGGGATTACAGGCATGAGCCCGCGCCCGGCCTGAGATAGATTTTAGAGGCAGACACAGTGGAGTAGAGAATGCTCTTGTCTGGGACCCAGAAGTCCTGGGATTAAATCCTGAGTTCACCACTCATCAGATGTGGGAGCTGATACAAATGGCCTAATGCTTCAGTCCCCTCATCTCTAAAATAAAGATAACAGCACCTACCTCCCCATTTCTCAAGAAGGAGAGCTGAAGAAGGTGAATGTGCCCAGCAGGGTGCCTATGAAACGGGCCTCCAGCCAAGCTGCTTTGTGAGAACGAGTGGAGGTGTGAGTGTACTCTGGAGAGGTAGCAGGCACTCCAGGCATTTCCTGGAACCCACTTGTTCTCTGCTAAAAAGATGGAAAGGAAAGATTCTCACCTGGGCTACTGGGATTGGGCCCATCCTCCAGGTGACTCAAAGTCAACTCTGAGTCAACAGTGAAGGGTGTATTTGGAAGCCACTCATTGCCTTTTAAATTGGGGACATGGGTTTTAGGTGAGGGCTGGGAAATGCCTGGGGCTGGCAGGAGAGAATGTCCTGAGGGGCTCATGGCGGCTGGACCAGGCAGAAGGGCCTGAACCTGGGAGCGGGCTGTGGCATCCAGAGGGGCAGCTGGTGGAGGTGGCTCTGGAAATATGGGCTCTGGCAGATGATGGAAGGAAGGCTGGAGTACAGTTTAATGGACTGATAGGTTTCCAGCTCTCAGCAAGCCTGGATGGTGACCTTTTGCAGGTGGAGCCGGTCAGTTTTGAAACCTTTCCATGAAAATTCTGAGAGCAGAGGTCGCGCCTCTGGAAATCCCCCGTCCTACGCTGGCTTGTTGTCTGTCCTTGCAGCCCTGTGGGAGCTGCCTGACCCTGGGGCGGGGTGCATGGACTTCGATGAAGGCCAGAATCAAAGGTCAGAATAACTGGAGTAGTATTCATGGGCTACACCCCTTTCTCTTTAGCTCTCTAGAGTGTGGATGCGGCAGCCTCAGGTTTCTGAAGGGCGGTAAAGGGTAGCTGACGTCAGTACAGCACCTATGGAGTGCCTGGCACTGTGCCAAGCACCCTACACTCCTCATGACGCGTGGGTAAAGCAAACATTATTATCTCTGTTTTTTTATAGTAGGAAACTGAGGCTCTGAGGGATGAAAGTATGTTTTCCCATGTCATGTGACCAGTACAGGTAACTCAAGTCCGCCCCACTTCATGCTCCTGTTCCTGAACAAGCGTTTCTGGAGAGGCTGGGGGACACCAGAACCTCCAGAGGAGGGGACTTGGGAGCTTAATGTCTAAAAAAGCCACACAGGCATGTGCAATGGAGAACTGACTTGGAAGCTTCTGCCTGTGGCTTTTTTTTTTTTTTTTTCTTTCCTGAGACGGAGTTTTGCTCTGTTGCCCAGGCTGGAATGCAGTGATGCAATCTTGGCTCACTGCAACCTCCACCTCCTGGGTTCAAGCAATTCTCTTGCCTCAGCCCCGCCATGTAGCTGGGATTACAGGCACGCGCCACCACACCCAGCTATATATATTTTTTGTATTTTTAGTAGAGACAGGGTTTCACCATGTTGGCCAGGCTGGTCTCAAACACCTGACCTCAAGTGATTCACTTGCTTGGCCTCCCGAAGTGCTGGGATTACAGGCATGAGCCACCTTGCCTGGCCTGCCTGTGGCTTTACTGAAGGGCTTAGTAGGGGCATTGTTAGGTGCCTGCCTTTGCAATGCCATTTTAGCAGGACTTACAGAATCTTTTTTTTTTTTTGAGATTGAGTCTCGCTCTGTCATCCAAGCTGGAGTGCAGTGTTGCAATCTTGGCAACCTCCACCTCCTGGGTTCAAGCGATTTTCCTGCCTGAGCCTCTCTAGTAGCTGGAATTATAGACGTGAGCCACCACGCCTGGCAGGACTTACAGAATTTTAACTGGAAAAGGAACTTTAAGCTGTGTTAACTAGGCTAGGCAGAGTGACTCATACCTGTAATCCCAGCAGTTTGGGAGGCCAAGGTGGTGTGGGGATCATTTGAGCTCAGCCTGGGCAACATAGTGAGAACCCATCTCACTATGGGCAGGGTGGATGCATGCCTGTGGGCCTGGCTACTTCTGGGGCTGAGATGGGAGGATCGCTTTAGCCCTGGAATAAACTGTTTTAACTGGCTTTCCAGCTATGATGCCTGGAGAAGTCATTTAACCTCTCTTAGCCTCAGTTTTCTTGTCTGTACAATAGGGATCAAATGTTTACCCTGCAGGACTCTTGAAGGATTAGGGATATTATAGGAAATGACTTAGCATAATGCCTGGCTGAGCTACCCACTGAATGAATGGTAGCTGTTAACATTAGACACTGCGTCATGAAATCTTCTTTTCTGTGAGGGGACTTGGAGGGTTGTTGGCTCCCCTGTGGCCTGCTCACCCATTGCAGAGGCCCCTCCTTGGCACAGCCTGTTCCATAGAAAGAGCAGACTGCCAGCTCCTCCTTTCTTCCCTCCTGGGCAAGCCCAGTGTCCCCATAGACCTTCAGCCCCTTGCCCCTGGCGCTTGAGGCTTGGACACATGGTGACTCCCTCTGCTTTTCAGCTGGCAAGTGTGCCCCCTCTCTGGGCTGGCTCCAGGGCAGGCCGGGCAGGGGGAGCTGGCCTCGTGCTGGGGAGGCTGGCCCTTTGCCCTGCTCCTCTGCCAGCTGGGCGGCTGGGCTGGGCAGCAGCTTGGACTAGTTCGAAGGCCCAGCAGGGGCCTCTGTGGGTGGCAGCCTCCCTGAGCCCCTCTTTTAGCACCGGGCCATCTGGTGCCTCTGTCCCCTTTTGTGTGCCTGCGGGGAGAGGAGGGAGGTGAAGGGGGAGGAGACAGGAGATCTCTCTGGCCAGCTTGCTTCTGAATTGGGGAGAAGGAGGAGTTTGAGACAGAGGGGAGTAGGGCCTGGGAAAGAGGTGGAGGGGACTCTAGGCTCAGGACTTAGGAAGAAAGGGAGGAGGGAGACATGAGAGGTAGGGGGAGAAAGAAAGCCCAGAAGGAACGGATGCTCTAGGAGCCTGGGCACGAGAGTGCAAAGGGGGAAGAGAGCAGAGGCAGCAAGCCAGAAACAGAAGGCTGCGTGGGGAGGACAGAGGGAGCGCTGCAAAAGAGGGAAGAGAAGTCCAGGAAAGAACGAAGTCCAGGAGTAGAGAGGGTATAAGAATCTCTCCAAGTGTTAAGTTGTTGCCTTATTTCTGTTCTTGGAAAGAGGAAGTGAGAGTGTGTGGGTTGGGTCGGCCGCCCTTCCCTGGCCAGGCTGTAGGTGAAAGGGAGGGGTGGCTGAGACCCGTGGGCTGCATTTTCGCAGAGCAGCTTAGAGTCCAGCCTGGCGCTGCCCAGTGGCCATGCAGGTAGGTTCCCAGTCATGGCAGTCCCCGACTGTGGACTCTAGGAGTGGGAGGAAAACGTCTCCTATTGACAAATACCCCTTTGATGGGGTTCACCTGGGGAGTAAAAGTGCATTCCTGAGGGCATTAGAGGATGACTATAAAGAATGTCACATTTGGGATTTTACGGGCTTTGAAGCAGCTGTCCCCTGCCGGATGGCAGAATATCCCGTGTCCTTCATAGGTCCCAGTGGCGTGGCATGAATGATGCAGACACAGGAATAGCAAGAAGAGCGTGTGGCTTTGTACTTCTCTGGTGCCATGTTCATTTGGGCTCACAGTCCACATTTGGTGAAGTCACGGAGGACACAGAGAATGGACTATTTTCTCTGCTGAGGACAATACAGACTGGTCGTGGGTTGGATGCATGCCTCTCCCTGGCTCTGTTCCTGGAGCCCGCTCAGAATTGAGCTCCTCTCCCTGCTGAGTTCTTCCAGGCAGTGGCCCCCTCCCTCTACACTCGGCCCTGAGGTGTGGTTAGCTAGAATCTGCCCAGTCATCTGCAAAAGGCCTTATCAGGGTCTGTCTTCCGGTCCCATCTGGAAAATACTGTCCTTAAAGCGGGAAATCTTCACAAATGAACACATGACTGAGGCACTGGGAGAGTACCTTAGGCGTGAGAAAGCGGAGTGTGACTGAATTAGCGCATATAGGTCTATTTAGCCTCAACCAAGTGCCGAGATGTTTTTCTTCCACCATTAAGTTCACTTGAAGATCACAGGTTGGCAGCTCTTGGAGACATTCTGCAGCTCCAGTGCTGGTGTGGGGGTGCTCCATCCTGCCTCCAAATGGCCCTGCAGTGGTTCAGACCTGCCGGGCTCTGGAGGAGAATGTGCCTCAGACATGCTCCCTGAGGAGCCACGGGGAGCAGGGCAGGCCATGGGGGAAGCAATTGCTGCCAGAGGGACACGCTCACCTTGAGGAAGGGCAGGCTGCTCAGAAAATCCCTAAGCAAGGTCACCAGATGCAGCCAGAGGACAGCTGACAGCGAGTACGGATCTCAGGAGATGTCCGGTCACGTGTGTCTGCAGACAGGCTCACAGCTGAGCCACCTGAAGCAACTGCTGTTTATGGAACACTTACGACGTTCAGTGCATTGCACAGTGGTGGCCCCAATCAGTCCTCGCAGCACCCAGGGAAGGATGAAGAAGCTGTGGCCCAGAGAGGCTAAGGGACTCACACACCATCACACAGCTAGTGAGGGGCGAAGCTGTTCTCATTTTTTTTTTTTTTTTGAAACAGATTCTTGCTGTGTCGCCAGGCTGGAGTGCAGTGGCATGATCTTGGCTCACTGCAACCTCTGCCTCCCGGGCTCAAGCGATTCTCCTGCCTCAGCCTCCCGAGTAGCTAGGACTATAGGCGCGCACCACCAGACCCAGCTCATTTTTGTATTTTTAGTAGAGACAGGGTTTCACCATCTTCGCCAGATGGTCTTGATCTCTTGACCTTGTGATCCGCCCACCTTGGCCTCCCAAAGTGCTGGGATTACAGGCATCAGCCACTGCGCCCGGCTGCTCTCCAAACTGCAGCCAGGGGCTAACAAAGGCTGGGTCTGAAGGAGTGCAGTGGAGGAGGGGCACAGCTGTCGGTTCACTTGAAGATCACAGGTTGGCAGCTCTAGGAAGCACTTTGCAGCTCCAGTGCTGGTGTGGGGGTGCTCCGTCCCCCGTAGTTGATGAGGGTGTTCCATCCCCCAAAGTTGGTGGGGGTGTCAGGGAAGGCTGCATGGAGGAGGCCCTGAAGAATGATCAGGCTGTTGACCCTAGGGATGGTGACATTTCTTCCAAATGGAGATGAACAGCCACCAAAGCATGGGGCCTATTTTGGGGTTTGAGCAAAGGGCAGACTGTAGAGTGCTGTTTGAAAGAGAGTCAGGTCAGGCCAGGGAGGGATGTTGGGTCCATTTTGTGGAGTCTTATTTTTCCCATTCTCATTAATTAATTAATTAGAGATAGGGTCTTGCTATGTTGCCCAGGCTGGCCTTGAACTCCTGGGATGCTGTGATTCTCCCACCTCAGTCTCCCTAGTATCAAGGATTACAGACGTGTGCCACCGTACCTCGTTCATTGTGTGGCGTCCACATTGTGTGGAGTCTCACGGGAGACTCAGGTTTTGATGAGGGGAGTCCCATGGGTGGGCCTGTCCTGGCGGTGGCCTGAGAGAGGAATGCAGGGGACGAGAGAGTCACAGCACTAAGGCAGAAGGCCACTGTAGGGGCACAAAGATGGATGGGTGGTGAGGAGGCCGTATCTATAGGGACACTGGGGTTGGGGGGACAGGGGATGAGTGGATGAGAGTCGGGGCCTGGGAGGATTCAAAAGTGACTGAAATGCTGATGGTGGGGTTATTTATAGAAATGGGGAAGTCACAGAGAGGAGGTGCCTTTGAGTAGGGGAGGGGACGGGAAGAAGAAGGAGGGAGTGGATTTTCATTTTGAACCTGGTGGTTGTCAGTTGTTTGCTGGACGTTAGGGGGCCAATAGTGAACAGCAGGGGCTCCCTGACAATCAACCCCAAACCTTGTCTGAACACGCTCGGCTTCTTCCTTGCCCGCCCCCTCCCACTGCTCCAGGTGCTGTGATGCTCGGCCTTACGTTCTGCACTGCCATGTCTGCCAGGCGCTCCACTGTGCAAGGTCTCCAGATAGGGGGTCCCTCAGATCTTCAGGAAAGTTGCAGATAAAGAATTTCCTTAGGGGGGAGAGTCCCCCACCCAGACCCAGCAAGGCCTTCTCTATGTTTCCCAGGAAAACCTGTCCCATCCTTCCAAAGCTCCAGGCCTTGTCGTGGGTGTGACAGCGTGCTCAGGCTGGAGTGCAGTGGCGTGATCTCGACTCACTGCAACCTCTGCCTCCTGGGTTCAAGCGATTCTCCTGTCTCAGCCTCCTGAGTAGCTGGGACTACAGGCGTGTGCCACTGTGCCAGGCTAATTTTTCTATTTTTAGTAGAGATTAGTTTTCACCATGCTGGCCAGGCTGGTCTCGAACTCCTGACCTCAGGTGATTCACCCAACCCCAGCCTCCCAAAGTGCTGGGATTACAAGCATGAACCACCGTGCCTGGCCTCACCTCCTCTTTTCAAACACTCCACTGGCACAGTGAAAAAACTATTTGAACTCAAATTTTGGACTTGAGTTAATTCCAATTCTAGGAAGAAGCAAATTAGAGTGTAAATAAGATTCATTCATTCATTTTCTCACCCAAGAAGTGTGTATATTATGTCTACTCCGTGTCAGATAAATGATAGCTAAGCTAAAATCCCCCACCCCTGAAGAGCTAAGAGTTGGGAGGTACAGACATGTAAACAAGCAAGAACAGTATAGAAGCGGCCCACGACCTGGATTTGGGGAGGTTGGGGGTGCCTCTGCAGAGATATTGCTTCAGCTGAGAGCTGGGGTGGGTAGGAAACTGCCCCAGGCAGGGGGAAATGGGCAACAGTGATCTCTGCACTGGGAAGGGTAGGAGCAGAGGGCCTGAATGAGATAATGCCCCTGGCCCTGGAAGATCATCAGCTTAAGAAATCAGGTATTCTAAAGGCGCCTGCCCAGGACCTCTCAACCCTGACTGTGCATTAGAATGACCTGGAAGCTTGAAAAAAATGCAGCAGTCTGGTCTCCCATCCCTAGAGGTTCTGATTCCCTCGGTCTGGAGAAGGTCATGGACACTGGTATTTAAAAAGTTCCCAAGTTCCGCACGTGAGTCTAACCTGCAGCCTGGGCTGATGACACTCACTGCTGGTTTGTTTGCTGAGTTTTGCTAATTACAGGCTGGTCTTATTCAAGGGAGTGAGGGTTTGAAGCCCTTCAGTGTAGTGGGAAGAAGGGGAACAGCAGGTCTTCAGAATTAGCCTGCTTTGCATCCCTGAGCTGGCTGAGCACGCTCTTTGGGGCTCTTTGGGGCGCCAGCTTCTCCCCCTTGCCCCTCCTCCCCATCTTTCTATTCCCACTGCCACCACCTTGTGCTGGCCCCTGTGCCTCTCCAAAGATCGCCCAACCAAGCCTCTGCTGCTCAGGCTGTCAGTGTGACCTTGGCCCAAGGCACAGACAGGTTCCTGCGGCTCTTGGCCTGGATGGGGTGCGCCCACCTCCCACAGGCTCCTGAGAGAGCACATGGCCGCAGTCCTCCAGCGCACAGCTGCTACCGCTTATGTCACACCTTCTTCCACCCTGAGAAACCCCACACTTGTCATTCCCACCTTTGTTTCCCTTCTTGGAATATCCTCTCTGCCTTCTTCTTTTTTTTTTTTTTTTTTTTTGAGAGGGAGTCTCACTCTGTCACTCAGGCTGGAGTTCGGTGGCACGATCTTGTCTCACTGCAACCTCTGCTTTCCAGGTTCAAGCGATTCTCCTGCCTCAGCCTCCCAGGTAGCTAGGACTACAGGCACCCACCACCACATCCAGCTAATTTTGTATTTTTAGGAGAGACAGGGTTTCACCATGTTGGCCAGGCTGGTCTCGAACTCCTGACCTCAGGTGATCCACCTGCCTTGGCCTCCCAAAGTGCTGGGATTACAGGCATAAGCCACCGCACTCAGTTCTCTCTGCCTTCTCTATCTGAATTCACTGTGTTCCTTCAAGAGGCTCAGGAGGCAGCCTCTGGAGGTGAATTCAGTGCATTCTCTGTGCACCCAGCCCACACCGTCTGCCCACATGCCTGCGTGGGAATGGTGAGACCAGGTTTCTCCAGCATCCTTCAGCCTTTGCTCCTCAGGCACTCAGGGAAGGTGAATTCAGGAGTGTAGCTGACGTGAGGGCAGCGGCCAGGGCTTGGTTGCAGAGGGACGTGGCATTTGGGCTGCTCTTCTTGTTTTGAAATGAGGAAATTGTGGTTCCCTCAGAAGAAGAGAGACTTGTCAAAGGTCATTCTGTAAATGTCAGAGTTGGCATTTATGAAGTCTCAGGTTTGAGATTGCTGCCTCAAGGGATTTTCTGGCTTGGTGTTGTTGACAATGTCAGACTTTCATGGTGGGGTGGAGGAGTGTAGGAATTAGGGGAAGTTGCTCTGTGACCCATATCTTTCCTCTGTCTTCCACCCCAAGTGTCCTTGTGTCCCCAGCTGCTTTCTCCAATTTGCCTGACTTTGTCCTGGGTGTTTTGTGTTTGGCTTTCACCACTGGCTTCTCCTGTGGGCCCCAGACAGCGGCAGTGACTCTTAACCAGCCCCGTGCTTTTACAGCGCCATCCCTGCCAGGAGCTGGCCCTTCAGAGCCTTGGTCCCCTAGCTTGGGGGCCTGGGGATGGGTGTGCCCAGGCAAGGGGCAGCCAGGGACAGAGAGCCGAGAGACTGCTAGTGCAGAGTTTCTGCCTGTGTGTCCCTGGGTGTCTGCATCTGCCTGACAGCAGCCCAGAGTGAGGCTGAGGGTGAGGGAGACATGCCTGGGCATGTCTGCTAAGCAGGCTGCCCAGGCTCCTTGGAAGACCGAGGAGAGCCCTGGGAAAGGTGACTGGATCCTAAGGCATGGAGAGAATAGCCGAGTCAGGGCCAGTGGGGAGAGCCAGAGCAGGGATGGGTACTTTTTTTTTTTTTTTTTTTTGAGACAGAGTCTCGCTCTGTTTCTCAGGCTGGAGTGTAGTCAGTGGTGTGATCTCGGCTCACTGCAACCTCCACCTCCCAGATTCAAGCAATTCTCCTGTCTCAGCCTCCCAAGTAGCTGGGACTGCAGGTGTGCACCACCACGCCTGGCTAATTTTTTTCTTTTTTGTATTTTTAGTAGAGATGGGGTTTTACCATATTGGTCAGTCTGGTCTCGAACTCCTGAACTCAGGTGATCTGCCCACCTTGGCCTCCCAAAGTGCTGGGATTACAGGCGTGAGCCACTATGCCCAGCCAGGGATGGGCCAGGTATTGATGAGGAGGCTGTAATGGTGGTGGCTGGTAGTAGTGGTGGGTAGCATTTATTGATTACTTACGAGATGTCTGGCACTGGGCTTAGGTTCTTTACATATACTGGGTCATTTAATCCTGAGAACAATATCATAAAGTGAGATTTATCTCCACTTTTCAGATTTTACATTTTGCAGTTTACAGATAAGGAAACTGAGGCTCATGCCACCAGTCATCATTGGAGTCCCTGCCTGTCTGAGCCTCTGCCTACTGTCCTCTCTGGAGACCTCAAGAGCCCTTGTGGGGACATCAAGAACTGGTGGGTGGGGTTTTGGGAGTCAGGGAGCTGGAGGAATGTGGCTCAGAGCCAGGCAACTATGGGTTTCTATTGTACTTGTGTCTCAGACCGGCATGGTCTAGGAAGCCTTAGGTAACTTTTACAGATCTTTTAAAAGCTGAACTGTTTTCACCCTGGACTCCAAGATAATAAACTTCCTTTAGCCTTTGTTCATAAGGAGGTGAGGCTTTCTCTAAAAGACTCCTTCAAAATGCTGCCTGTGATGGCTCCTCTGGGCCTTACTACTATGAATTGGCACAAAAACGAGCAGCTCAGACCCTCCTGGGCCAAACTACAGAAGAAAACAAATCCTGGAGTGTCACAGTTGGCCACAAGTTGAACATGAGTAAGCAGCAGAGCTGCTGATTTGTAAGAAAAAGCTGATTTGTGACAGTGTGAGCTGTAAAAGAGGGAACTGTCTTCCTCCCCCAGTTGTGTAAGGCCGAGTGACTTACTCTGAGTTGGTCCCAAGGCTTTCTTTATAGGCCACTTGTTGGGAATGCAGAACTCCTTGCCTTGCAGAATAACTGTAGGAATGGAGGTGTAGTTCTGAAGCTAGCCTGGAAATGCCCACCTATAGCTCAAAACCTCATACTTATGATAAAGCAATAGGAGAAAGCAATTCAGCTGCGAGTGCAACTAATTTTCACCATTCCTTTGTTATGACCAGGAAATGCCCCATTGGACACTTTGTGAAGGGAGTGATGATGTCACGGCCAGAGGCACAGCTTCTTTTAATTTTCAGGTTGTTAGTGTTTGGCGAAGCCTGCCTCTTTCCACCCCCTACCCCTACTGGATTTTTCTGGAAGGCTTTTAGCCCTTCCTGCCATCGTGCACACATGTGCATGCACACACACACAGACACACACATAGACATCGCCCCACAGAGACACACACACACAGAGACACACACCACACACAGAGACACACATAGGCACAACACACACACAAACATGCATCACACACACAGACATACCACACACACATACCACACACAAACACACCACAGACACACCACAGACACAGACACAAACCACACATACCACACACACAGACACACCACACACACAGACATACCACACACAGACACACCACAGACACAAACCACACACACCATACACAGACACACCACACACAGACACACCACACACAGAGACATACAACATGCACACAAACACACCATAGACACATAGATACACCACACACAGACACACCACACACACAGAGACATACAACATGCACACAAACACAACACAGACACATAGACACACCACACACACAGACACATCACACACATAGACACACCACACACACAGACACACCACACACACAGACACACCCCCCCACACACAGACACACCACACACACACACCACACACACAGACATACCATACACACAGACATACCACACACACACACAGACACACCACACACACACATAGACACACCACACACACAGACACATCACACAGACACACCACACACACACATAGACACACCACACACACAGACACACCACACACACACACACCACACACACAGACACACCATGCACACAGACACACCACACACACACACAGACACACCACACACACACACAGCAGGGCCCGCCTTGAGCAGCTCCACCTCTGCGGATGCCTGACCCCTTCCCTCGCCCAAGTCTGACAACAGTATGCCAATGGTTAGTCCTGCCTCCAGAGCCCACCTCCCTTCAGACTGTATCTCCAGCTTTTCAGGCCTTCTGTCTCCATCGCCAAGCCTGCGTCCTCATTTCTCATCCACACAAGGCGATCTCCTATTGGACTCTAGATTCCTACCCGCACCCCGGCCCTGACCCCGGCTTCCATTCCCCGCGGAAGCCAAAGTGAGCTCTGCACTGGCCGTCAGGCCATGCTGCTTCCCAGCCGTGAGAGTGAAACCCAGCTCTGAGCCGGGCCCTGGCCCTCCACTCCTCCTGCTTCTTGCCTGCTTTCTCTTTTCTCTGCCACCACATCCCCCCGGGCTGCATGAGACACCCAGCCTGTGCCTGGCTCTGGGCTCCTGCTCTGGCTGTCCCCAGACGATAGGAGGCACCTGTCAGGTGTAGTTTAAATCTTGGCTCCCCCGTTGGAGACATCTTCCTAGATGCCCCTTCCCAAAGTGGTCTCCCTCTACTCCCTTGCCTGATCCCATCTGTTCCCTCAGAGAACAAAATCACAACCCGCAGTGCTCTGTTTTTGCTTATATGTCCTTTTACATCGTGTGTCTCCTCCACCAGAATGTAGTTTTAGAAGCCTGTCAATAGTTCTAGCTGCAGAGTCCAGAACAGTGCTTGACCATGAAGCTGTTCATAAATGTTTGTTGAATGAAGCACATTAAAGAGATTGAATGGGTTGGGCGCAGTGGCTCATGCTTGTAATCCCAGCACTTTGGGAGGCCAAGGCAGGCAGATCATGAGGTCAGGAGTTCAAAACCAGCCTGTCCAATGTGGTGAAACCCCATTTCGACTAAAAAATGCAAAATTAGCTGGGCCTGGTGGCACACGCCTGTAGTCCCAGCTACTCGGGAGGCTGAGGCAGGAGAATTGCTTGAGCCCAGGAGGTGGAGGTTGCGGTGAGTGGAGATGCTGCCATTGCACTCCAGCCTGAGTGACAGAGTGAGACTCTGTCTTAAAAAAAAAAGAGATTGAAAAAATGTTCCCACTGCCAGGAAATATTATGGCATGAAGGGATTTTGGGAGGTGGATGCTACAGAACCTGCCAAGTCCTACTGATGGGTGACTGACTAAGTGCAGGACTAGCAGACTTGCATGAGGGCCTGAGTGGTTAGAGGACCCTGCTAGGTTTGGTGGGGATGGGCTTTAGAAGCACAGGCCCTGGGGTCAGTGTCCAGGATGGACATGGCACTGGGGCTGATGCTTCTAGGACGGTGTGGGGAGGTATAGCCATTGGTGGAGACCTTGTTGCATCTACACTTATTTTATTTTTTCTTTCTTTTTTTTTTTTAAGACAGTGTCTCACTTCAATGCCCAGGCCGGAGTGCAGTGGTGTGATCATAGCTTACTGCAGCCTCAAACTCCTGCGCTCAAGCAATCTTCCTTCCTAGCCTCCCCAGTAGCTGGGACTACAGGTACCTGCACCACTGTGCCAGCTAATTTTAAATTTTTTTGTAGAGACAGGGTCTCACTATGTCACCAGGGTTGCATCTGTGCTTCTAGTAAATTGGGCTATGTGATTTAAATGCAAACAACAAACCCCACTTTCCCACCCACCTTAAGTGGATTGAGAGTAATGTGGCTGGGGTGAAAATAATCTCAGTTTAATTAGTTTTAAATATGCTGATGCCTGTGCTGAAGACACAGTGATGTGAGTAGATGCTGCCACACCTTTGGGGTATGACCTCTGTGCCACATGGTGGGATGACTAATGAGTGAAAGAGAACCCCCCAAAACAAGTTAGGGGTATATTTGTGAAGAGTCAAGTAGGGTTCTGGGAGAAACAGATTCAGAACACATGAAGGACTTGGTAATAAAGGGTGAAGAACGTATGAATATAAGAGGCAGAAGAGGCTGGGCGTGGTGGCTCATGCCTGTAACCCCAGCACTGCGGGAGGCCGAGGCAGATCACAAGGTCAGGAGATCAAGACCAGCCTGACCAACATGGTGAAACCCTGTCTCTACTAAAAATACAAAAATTAGCCGGTGAGGTGGCACGTACCTGTAGCCCCAGCTACTCAGGAGGCTGAGGCAGGAGAATCACTTGAACCAGCGAGTCAGAGGTTGCAGTGAATGAGTGAGATCGTGCCACTATACTCCAGCCTCGGGGACAGAGTGAGACTCCGTCTCAAAAAAAAAAAAAAGAGGCCAAAGAAGCAGGTTCTTTTAGATGTTTGTCTTGGATCATGAGAAAGAAATCAAATGTTATTTTTGAGATATTAAAACAATGGGTTTTCACTCTCAGTAATCAAGATACTCCTATCCACTGAATCAATGGGTTCAGCGGATTTAGGGGAGCCCCAAACATCCTAGAACAAAGAAGCCTTCTTCAGTTTTATGTTTCAAACTAGATTTTTAAAAAGTCCATAGCAAGCTAATAATCAATCATTTTGAGAGCCTGGTTAATAAGAGGGATATATTTTTCCTACTTTCTAAGAAGATCCCTTCTGTAAATCCAGAGCCGAGCTGGGGGATCTGAGTATGGTTTGATGTGTGAAGCCACAGCGGAGAGAACACAGGATTCCACACAAAGGAAGTGCCTGCCCCACAGGAAGGAAGAAAAACCCAGCCGGGGCTGGGAGAGGCTTGGAGGGAGATTGAAGCAGTGAGGGGTGGGGTACCGTGCTGTGCGCCCCACCCACCACCCATGGACTAAGGGTGGGGGCGAGGTGGTAGAAACAGCCTACATCAGTAGACAGGAGGTAGAAAGCAGAGGGGACTGTCCCCCACTTCCCATTTGGATATCTGGGAAGGGAGTCCCTTGCAGGTGTCTGTAGGGCAGCCCCGGCTGGGTGGAAATGCTGGCAAACTGTGTCCCGGCAGAGGCAGGGACTGAGACAGTGGCCCTTGCTTCTCCACGACCTGCCTGAAGGTGTGTCCAGAACTTCCCCGGTGCCCCCTGCGGGGCATAAGGAGGCTGGGAATTAAGAGCCAGTGTGCTACAGAGGTGGGCCCAGGAGACCTCAAGGCTGAGTGTCAGAGTGGACAGCCAGTGCAGGGCCCGAGGGGGGATGTGGCTGGGCCTTACAGGGTCAGCGGTGGCCGGGAGCACGGAGAGGCCCGGGCAGCAGGAGGCTGGTCACACTGTGCAAGAGCATGTGCTGGCCATTGCCTGACCCGAGAGAACAGGTTATAAGCGTCTCAAACCCAGCTGCACAGGGCAGGAAAGGGTGTGGCTTAGGAACGCACATGGGAAAGGCATTTAAGACTTCATTCATAATAAGGTCAAAATGAGTCCCCAGTGTACTAAGATCTGTAAATAAATGAACAAGTTGCAGTTTCCTCAGTGAAACCTGGTCCCATTCTTCTCGGGGCTGGTCAGCTCCCTTCTGGAGAATTACAGTCATGCTGGGTCTCCCTTCGAGACCGAACAGACAAACCAGACCCCCATACAGAGGAGAGTGGGGAGAAACCTCCACATAAGAGCAGCTTGCAAGGACTCGAGAACACGCAATCTGGAGAAAGAGAATTCGGGGTGACACTGCTTAGGTTCTGTATGTTCCCAAGAGCAGACCCAATGCATGGATGTTATAGGGAGGGAGTTCAGCTCCAAAACCACCAGAACTATCTAATAATTCTAAAGTGGCATGGGCTGAACGAACCAGGACACTTCCTGGATTTAGAGGATCCAAGCAGAAGCCAGAACACTGCTATGCAGGAGAGGCAGATGTCTGCCGTGTCACGGACCTGGACGACCTTCAACACTTCTTCCAACCTTAAGATTTTGTGAATCGCTGAATGAAATTCTAATTTTAAAGTTTCTGACTCAGAGGCAGAGGAGGCTCCTATTTTGAGTCAGCGTACCCGAATGGAAAGATCGCAGGTTCTTAGAGACAGACAGACCTGGCTTCTGAGACTGGTCCTGTCACTCACTAGTTGTTGCCCTGGAGAACTTCCTTTCCCTTTCTGAATTGCAGTATTCTCATCTGAAAGATGAAGATATTTACCTGGCAGGGTGTTGTTGGCATTAAGTGAATCAATGTAATAAACATGGCTGATCGTGTGTGTGCACGTGTGTGTGTGTGTGTGTTAGCGGGTGTAGGGGGAGTATAGAATTTTGCCGTGCTAGAAAATTATATTATTGCCCACTGGTTAATTTTCTTCTTCCTAAGACCAGCTTACAGAGCAAGGGAACATTGCATTTAATGAAAAGATGAAACAGAGGCTGATGTGGTGTGGACAGATAATGGTTTGAATCCTCTTAGCAGAGAAGGGAAAGTTCTGATGTGGGGAAGAGCGGGGAGGCGCCTATGACTATGCTGGGGGAAGGGGCAGGAGGAAATCACCCCCTCAGGGCCACAGGTGGACACCCTCTGGCCCTGTACCTGGGCTCTGGTCACGGGATGCGTTGAGCTGTGTGGTGCTGTCTTTTGGGAAAGGAGTGGGCTGGACGGATCTGCCTCCCCCCATGACTGTCTGCAGATGACACCAGACCTGCAGCGACCTTCAGCTGTGAAGTGGGCACAGGTTTTCTTTTAGCCCTCCCCACCTCGGCTTTTGCACTTGTTCCTGCCAGCCCCCACTCCCTCCAACTTCATCCCTAATTTCTCCACCATACTTTTTCCCCTGGAAGCTCACAGACGGGTCGAAAGGAGGTGTGAAGGACTAACAAAACTATAAGCCTGATGTCTCCCAGGGATGCTTGCATTTCAACTCTCAGCCACTGCCATTCTCCACCGGGGGCCTCCCCGCTATGGTGTGAGCGCATGGGTGGGTGTGGGTGCAGCTGGCACCACGCTGATGTCTGTCTCTTTGCAAAGTTGACCTACCCTGGGTCAGGTCCTGGTCACCTTGAGTTCTGGCAGAGGGTGGTGAAAAACAGAGCTCAAAGTTCTGCCAGAGCATCTGCCTACCCCCTGGCCTTGGGCTAGGAGGAAGTGAGTGGGTCCTACCTGGAGGCCGCCACCTCCAGGACCTGGAGGGCAGAGGCTGACTCAGTGATTCCTGGAAGGTGGTGATGTCACGGTGACAGAGTGGTTTCCCTCCCCAGCCAAAGTCAACAGGAGACTGGGTGATGACTGTTTCTCATTGACACAGAGGCCCAAAGCTCTCAGGAGTGACGAAGTCCACTGGCTTGTCCAGGCTGCTTAACGCCACATTCATTGATAGCTCCCTTCCCCAAATTCCTACAGCTCTGATCATCTATCCCTTGGTGATCCCATATTCTGGACTTCCAGGGCAGTCTTGATTGATCTTAAACATTCTGCCCCTTTGTTTTTCCATGTCAACAAATTCACCAATCATAGAAAATCATCCAGGCCCGCCTCTGCATCCTGGGGCTTTGGGGACATGGAGCCACCAAGCTGTCTCAGAAACAGCATGATCATGAGTGCCCTGCGTCCCAGCTTCACATCTGCATGTCTTTTCAACAATATTAATAGCTTCTTTAGAATCAGCATCTGTGTCTGTTTCTTTTGTCTTCTCCAGGACTCCCCGAAGGGGCTGAGGGTGTGGGAAAATCTAAAAATGCTTATGAGAAGGGGGAAGTTAAGCTCCCCCTCTTGTCCTTGTCAAGGGCTCTCTCCCACTCCTTCACTGGAGGTGAAGGGTGCATCTGCAACCAGCCTCCTGAGTCCCGTAAGGAGCTGTCTTTTGCTTCTCCCACCCATGGTGATTAAAAGGTAACCTAGTCCTGGTGTGGGTTTGGGAAAAAACCCTGCCTGCTGGACTTGCGCAGCTCAGGGTTGCTTTCCGATAGCCACTCCCTGCTCTCTTGTTTACCAAAGACCTGACTCCCTGACAGACTGCGTCAGACCCGCATGGAGTAAAATGGATCCTTTGTCAGCTGGAGTCTGAATTCAAACGCCTCCTCTGCTGCCCTTCCCAGACCGACCCCAGTGTTTTACAAGGTACCCTTGGCGTTGCCTTACACTGCCCGATGCTGCCCCCTGCAGGCGGCTTGCAGACACAGCCCGCTCCGCTGAGTGTGGAGGCTCAGCCTGTGCCACCCAAATGGTGGCTTTTCATCACCTAGAGTTGTCAGAGCAGCTAATAGCGCATGAACAGGAAGAAAATTAGGCTTCTCTAAGTGAATTCGGTGTTGAAAGACACTGAGATAAATGGTGGAGGCAGTGAGAATGACTGATGGAGTTTCAAGTGTGAAGTAAGAAGTTGGGGAGGTGAGGGTGGGAGAAGAAGGAATCAGTGTTTACAATGACCATGTGATTTAAATCTGGGCTCACAACCACTTCAGAGGCAAATGGTCTGAACTCCTGTTTAATGGATGGTGAACTCAAGTCTTAGAGAAAAGTTAAATAACTACCCAAGATTATACAGCAACAAGTGGTGGAGCCAGGACTTGGACTTGGTAACCCCAGACCTCTGTGACATCTGCTGTCCCGCCACCCCTCCATAAGAGATCATTATCCTGCCTGGAGGAAGCTCCCTTTGTCTATGGGATGAACTGGGTTCTTCGGAATGAAGGGGAAACTTCAACAGGGAATTCTCTTCACTAAGAGAGTTTGTAGCTATAGCCTCTGTGATATGATTTGCAGGCTGTTGGGCAGATCTCCCTGCCTGAAAACATCTTCCCAACTTGCTCAACACATTGCCTGGAATTTCACTATAAAAGGGAGCCCTTCCTTTAATTAAGATTGTGGAGTATTAAGTGGTACTCCTGTTAAATGAAAATGCAATTTCTGCGGGGGCGAGTTGGGGAGAGGATGGCAGAGTCACACGTTAAACCTTTAAATCTTAATTTGACCTCAGTGGAGACTAGCTGGCCAGGTTGCTTCATCCCTGTGATAGAGAATGAAGGGTGTTGGGAAATTGGAGGATAGGGAGTGTGTCAAAACTTAATTTCGTTACTTAATGTCTCAGAGACTCCTCAAACTGTACCAAATGAAACTCTTTACCTTCTCTCCCACGCTCTCCATTCTCGGACATTAAACAGGCTCTTAAATCCCTGCGTTGTCCATCTCTCTTCCGTCTGATGCTCACTGGGTCCTCCCCAGCCTGCCTTTGAAGTGGTGCCTGGAATTTTGCTGTGCACCCTCAGTCTCTGGCGTGCTGAGGCCCTCATCAGTGTGTTCCTGCCCCTGGGACTTAACCCTTTAATCAAACCTCAGTGTGGTAGCAAATGAGAGCTTTCAAAAACATGAATCGGAGGGTGCTGAATTTCCTCTTAAAATCTTCCTCAATGTCTTAAAGAAAAGTGCCAGCTCCGCAGTATTTTATACTTAGGAGCGTTCTCCCATCCTTCTGTCTTGCCTCTCCTCTGTACCTCTCATCACCAGCCTCCTTCACCCCATTCCCCAGCCTGGTCATCTCATTCACAGCTCCATGTCTTATGCTTTGCTTTTGTCAGGAAAGCCCTTCCTCTTCCGTGGCCAACTAACCACTCCTCCAGGATGCCGTCCCTGATTCCTACTCCAGCCCCCAAGGGAGAGGTAAGTTTTTATGTCATCCCCCCTACCCCGTCACTAAGCCTGGACACATGAATGAATGGATGAGCAAACGAAGCTCAGCTGATGAGTGGGACTACCCAGTTCAAAAGATGCGTTGTTTCTGAAATGAATACTAACTGAACTGTGGCTGCATTTTTGAAGGTTGCTATGATGCACCGAATGTGTATGTGTGTGCATTGGTGGGATACAGACACTCCAATAGGGTAAATAATTTGATGGGCCTTGAACTTACTCAGACAAGCAGACTAGTTTCAGAACATTGCCATGGAGACGAATGAGGACTCAGCAGCAGGGTACCACTTAGGCAGTGACAGATTTTACAGAAAATGGGCTTAGATACACTTTTCTTATCAGAAAATCTCCCAGCTAATGGGGAGAGTGCTTCAAGGCAGAATAAAAGCTTGCACCCCCAATGAACAAAAAGCTCCTGAAGTTAGAAAACCAGGAAGTAGCAGATCAGGAAGAAGATAAATTCTTAGCGATAGACCAAAAGACAAATGGCAATGAGGATGTTGGAGCCCTGAAATAGATAGAGTTCAGCATATCATATTAGAAAATAAACAAAGGATGAAGATGTTTCAAATGAATCTTCATATGTTCTGTTGTGTGAAGTGAGGAAACTGGTCCCTTGATCCTTGGCACAGTGTTAAATCATTTGTTTGTTTGTTTGTTTGTTTATGATAGAGTCTCCCTCTGTCGCCCAGGCTGGAGTGCAGTGGCACAATTTTGATTCACTGCAACCTCCACCTCCTGGGTTCAAGTGATTCTCCTGCCTCAGCCTCCCGAGTGGCTGGGATTACAGGCACCCGCCACCATGCCAGGCTCATTTTTGTATTTTTAGTAGAGATGGGGTTTCACCATGTTGGCCAGGTTGGTCTTGAACTCCTGACCTCAAGTGATCTGTTGGCCTCGGTCTCCTAAAGTGCTGGGATTACAGGCGTAAGCCACCGCGCCTGGCCGTGTTAAACAATTTTTATAGAACTGTATAATCTCCTATGTAGCCACCATAGAAACCCCAGTCAGGGGTTGCCCTTGGACACATCTGCCATGCAATCTACAGACCCTGTTGAAAATGTTCAAGCTGACCCAACACTGTCTCTTTTTCCTTTCTGGTCCAAGATCCTATCCAGGAATATGAGTTGCATTGTTCTTGTGCCTCTTTAGTTGTCTTCAATCTGAAACAGTGTCTTCTTCTTTCCCTGTCTTTCATGTCATTGACTGTTTTAAAGAGTACAAACCTTTCATCCCTGGGTCTGTCAGATGTCCTAATGTCCAGACTTAGGTCATGCTTCCTCGATAAGACCACCACAGCAAAGACGCTGTTCTCATCTCAGCAAATTGCATGGGGTGGAAGGAGGAGACATAGGATGTCAGCCCATTCCACAACTGGTGCTGTGCATTTTCATCACCTGTCATGTTGGAGTCAGCCAGCTTTCTCTTCTATAAAGGCGTCATTTATCCCCTTCAAATTGACGGCATTTTGTGGGGAGATAGTCCTATTGTTTATTAAACTTCCATCTTCCAATCTTAGCCTTCATTGATGTCTCCTGCCAGAATCAACCACCACTATGATAGGGCTACTGTAATACAAAGGTTTCCCATTTTCTGTATTGGTTTGCATATTTTTTTTCAGTCAGGAATCTTGTTTATTCAATGGATTATATTCCATTACTATCCTTGTTTATTTTGATTTTCACGTTGCTCCAGATATGGCTGGTGGAGTCCCTTCAGCTTGGCTCTGGCATCCTTCTGACACATCACCATTCTCGGCATTGTCTTACTTTCTGGCACTACAATATGACCAAGGCTCATCTTGGCACTTTTCCTGCTCTAGCCTGGAATTAGCTCTTTCTCCAGGAAGCCCTACTTCCTTGCAGTGGAGGATGGTGTTTAGAAACCAAGATCCGAGCCCTTAGTGTGCTGCTTCTTGCTGGGGTGTCATTGCTTCCAGGTCTGTTAAATGGAGAGATCCAGGAAATATATGTGTGCATATGTACACTCACATGTGTACACACACATATCTAGAACTACTTCCATATCTACCTGTGTTTATGTATTAGAAAACAATGAATTGATGATATACCTCCAGTTCCAGTCCACCTCAGTGTCCTTTATAGTTTTCTTCTTTTCTGTATTTGCAACCCTCTTCTCCAACAGTAAGAAACCTGGCTGTCATTATTCTCAAGATACATACTTATTTGCTCAGTAAGTTTACATATTTGTGTAACGTAATCAATTTCCCAATGACAGCAGCTGTGCCTTTCACCTTTACTCCCTGTCCCATCCCCAGCGCCCTGTATCCTTAGACGCCAGCCAGCATACCATTAGTGAAGCCCACATAGCCGCCCCCTCCCTGTCAGTACCTTATAAGGGCCCAGTGCTACTCTTGCATGCCAGGAAGGGAGGGGAAGGAAAAAGAGAAGAAAGGAAGATGAAGCCTGTGTGAATTCTTTTAACCGAATGCCGAAAGGAAGAAGGAGATGCCATTTTGCCTATGCCAGCAAGTGCTTTGTCAAGTATTGATCAGTGAGAAAGTATAGATAGATGCTTATGCATGTATGAATCAGTAATGAATATTACTTTGGTAAATAATCTAGTTATTTATATTTAAAAACAGTGCATTGTTGCTACCCCTGTCTTCACAAATACCACAAAACCTTGTAGACAGGGTGGAGTGGGAAATATAAAATAGCAGAGATGTGAGCAGGGGTCAAAGATATGCCCAAAGGACAATTTAGAGTTGCATTCAGGCCTCAGAACAGGACAGTTTTCAAAATGTGGGGGACAAAGTTAAAAATAGTTTCTCCTGGCTGGGCATGGTGGCTCACACCTGTAATACATTGCTATTTATCTCTTTGGAATTATATGTCAGTTGGCTGAGCACTGGAGGATATAATGGAAGAAAACACATTCCTTATAGTCAGAAAGTTCATGGTCTGGAGTGGGAGACAGGCACCAGGGCACTTCAGTATGTGAGCTATGTGCATTGAGATTGAGATTGGGGAGGCCGAGGTGGGCGGATCACTTAGAGCTCAGGAGTTTGAGACCAGCCTTGCCAACATGGCAAGACCCTGTCTCTACAACAATACAAAAAAATTAGCTGGGTGTTGCTGGTTTGCGCATACAGTCCCAGCTACTCAGGAGGCTGAGACTGGAGAACCTCTTGAGCCCAGGAAGCAGAGGTTGCAGTGAGCTGAGATTGCACCACTGTACTCCAGCCTGGGCAACAGAGTGAGACCCTGTCTCAAAAACAAAGACAAAAACAAAAACAAAAACAAACCTGTTTACCCTCTGAAGTGGAAGCCAACAAATAATTGAGATTAACCAATTAATCTCAGAACGGTCTTGGAAGATGACTTATAATTGACTCCAGCTTCCTTTCGCATCTCCATGAAGGAGAGTGAAGAACCTTCCAAAATCTTCCTCTGCAGTAATTAATTTATTCTATACTATTCACTTGACGTCTGCTGTGTTTTCCCTTGTAACATTGCTATTTATCTCTTTGGAATTATGTGTCAGTTGGCTGAGCACTGGAGAATATAACAGGGAAGAAAACACATTCCTTATAGTCAGAAAGTTCATGGTCTGGAGTGGGAGACAGTGACCAGGGCACTTCAGTATGTGAGCTATGTGCATTGAGAGGCGTGAGCATCCAGCTCCGACTGGGTGGAGGTGTGCCGAAAGGTGTGCCAGGGGAGGTGACCGATAAGTGGAGACCTGAAGGACTCATGGGAATCAGCCAAGGAAGGGAGCGGAGGGAGTGTTACAGGATGAGTCGCCACACATCCCAAGGTCTGGAAAAGTGATAGAGCGTGGAGTGCCTGGCCAGTGGCAAGTGGGATGTCAAGTCTGAGGGGGAATGTGGTGGGGGTGAGACTGGAGAGCCAAGCAGGTCTGGATCATCAGAGGTCTTGGAAGCCGTATTTAGGCATTTGGACTTTGTCCTAGGGAGAACGAGACGTCCTTCAAGTGTGATCCACAGACGTGTGATATGATCATAATCCCATTTTAGAAAAGCTCCCTGACTGTGTACAAGTTAGCCAAACTCCCAGTTAAGGGCACAGTCTCCACAAGACTGCCCTCACTTCAGACATCAGCCCTAAGTTTGGAAGTCCCCAGGGTCACCTTTCTCTTCAGACAAGCTGCCTACAAATTCAGGGGTTCCCACAACTACCCTCAGGTTTCATAACTCATGGAAATCTGGAAAGGGCTATACTTACGATCACAGTTTTATTATAATACAAAGATACAAATTGGAACCTGTCAAAGGAAGGGACGCATAGAGCAGAATCTGAGAGGGTTTCAAACATGAAGCTTCTGTGTCCTCAGGACATGGTGCCCTGTCAGCATTGATATGTGGCGATATGCATGAAGGAATTCACTCAAGCTTTGGTGTTCAGAGTTTTTACTGGACTATAATGAAGTCCAGAGCCTTCATTAGGTAGGTGTGATTGATTGAATTATTGCCCCTGTGGGTGGACTCGATCTCCAGGCCCTCTCCCCTTTCAGAGGTCAGGCTGATATCATGAGGCCCACAGTCCCAATCTCCTACCCACATGGTTGGTCCTCCTGGCATGGTCAACACGTAGCGTGAGTCCGCTTATGATAAATAAGGAACCTGCCATGAATAACAAAGATACTGCTATCACTTGGGGAATTGCAAGGGTTTAGAGGTTACCTCCCAGGAGCTGGGACAAAGGCCAGACCTCTCCTTAGGTGAGGACAGATTTCTTACTGTGCACTGTGGTATGGCAATTAGACTGGATGAAAGCAAGTCTAGAAGCAGGGAAATCAATGGCTGGTTGCTGCAGCCATCTAAGGATGAGAACACGGTGGTCTGGACCAAAGAACAGCAGAAGGGATGGAAAGAAGTGGAAGGTTTCCAAATGCATGAATCCTAGAATGTCAAGATGTGGTGACTGACTATTGGATAAGAGGGTTGAAGGATGGGGAGAAGTCGAGGATGATGAGTTTGGTTTGGTTTGTTGGCAAATGGTTTGGTTTGTTGACAAACGTCTTTGGCTTTTCAGTTTTCTGAACAATCAGCCTTGCAGAGTGCTTGGCACATAGTAAGGATTCCATAAATATTGATTGAATGAAGAATGAATGAACGGACCCATCTTTAAGCAAAAGAGACAGTGACTAGACCTAGACTGCTTCAAGAGAGCAGACCAGGCTCAGAAATGTTTACTGTCCACTTCTGAGGCAAGGTCACAGAGGAGCTCACCTGTCTTCAGCAACTGGACATTTTCACCTCGGTTCCAATCTGACATTTTCACCTACAGTTCCAAAGTCTTCCGTGTAGGAGACTTTCCAGGCCTGTTTTTAAGTATGTGCATGTCCGCATGTTCTCACTTATAAGTGGGTGTTGAACGATGAGAACACACAGACACTGGGAGGGGAATATCACATACCGGGGCCTGGGGAATGGGGGGCTAGGGGAGGAAAAGCAGGGGATGGGAGGATTGGGGAGGGATAGCATTAGGAGAAATACCTAACGTAGATGGTGGGACAGATGCAGCAAACCACCACCATGGCATGTGTATGTCTATGTAACAAACCTGCATGATCTGCACATGTATCCCAGAACTTAAAGCATAATAAATAATTTTTTTAAAAAAGTGTGTGTGTGTATGTGTGTATGTGTGTAATGAGGGGTGGCTCTACGCAAGTTGTGAATTTTATTGATCATTTGAAAGCCAGACTCATATAATACTATTTTGGGGAGGCTTGAAAAGGGTTTTATGTGTGCTTAGAATGGAATTGGGATGACTGTTGAGGAGGAACTTACTTTCTCCTCTTTTCATGTTTCCATAGAGGGAGTTTGATTATGGTAACATTCCTGGCTTCTCTCTGTCTCTTATTCTCTTTTCTTTAGTAGTTGAACTGCGTAGTGAGCCTGCAAAGCAAATTGAGGGTATGTGGCTCAGCCCCTTCCTGGCCCTCTCTTAGGATCTGCCTGCCCGCAGAGAGTGTGAGCATTGCTTTCAGGCAGGTGCTTAGTGAGGCAGGCACCGCAGTGGGAGGCCTGGGGTGTGCAGCTGTGCTAGTGCTGGGAGGGCCAGTCTGCCTGATCCTGGAATGCGGCATTAGAAAGCCCATGGTTACTGTGTCCCTGAGTCACACTTCCTGAATCGGTTTTGTTATTAATATGTTCACGAAAAAGGGATGTATCTTTTTTAATCTCTCCCTAACACCAGGCTCCCAGCTGAAGGAAAGATGTCTGCAATGGGATTTTCATGGCTGGAATGACCCGCCCTGGTTCCCTGGGGAGTGGTTTTATGGCTCCCTCCCCAGCTTGAGTTCCCATTTGTCTCAGTCCATTTTCTGTTGCTATAACCAAATATCTCAGAATAGGTAATTTATAAAGAAAAGAAATGTATGGGATTACCATAGTTCTACAGGCTAGAGAGTCCAAAGTCAAGAAACCACATTGAGTGAGGGCCTTTCTTGCTGACGGGAACTCTGCATGGAGTCTCAAGGTGGTGTAGGGTGTCACGTGGTGGAGGGCTCATGAGAGACCCGAACTGGCTTTTTTTTTGGGGAGAGGGGGATGGAGTCTTGCTCTGTTGCCAGGCTGGAGTGCAGTGGCTCGATCTTGGCTCACTGCAACCCATACCTCCTGGGTTCAAGAGATTCTTTTGCCTCAGCCTCCCAAGTGGCTGGACTACAGGTGTGTACCACCAAGCCCAGCTAATTTTTGTATTTTTAGTAGAGATGGGGTTTCACCATGTTGTCTAGGATGGTCTCGATCTCCTGACCTCAGGTGATCCACACACCTTGATCTCCCAAAGTGCTGGGATTACAGGTGTGAGCCACTGTGCATGGCCCTGAACTGGCTTTTAATAGCAGACTTGCTCTTATGATAACAAGGAACCCAGGAAGAGCTGAGAAAACTGGTCAGATCCTGCATCACAGGCAGCCACCACTCCCCTGATATCTCATTAATCCATGGACCCATCGACCCATTAATCACATTAACCATTAATTATTAATCAGAGCCCTCCTGACCCAATCACCTCTTAAAGGCCTGTCCTGTTAATACTGTTACACTGGGGATTAAGTTTCAACATGGGGTTCAGAGGGGACAAACACTGTTCTTTTAGAGAGCCTCCCAGATTTCTTTCATGATTAGAATATGGTTATACAATCTGAGTTGGGATTGAGTTAGGGCTACTGGATTGTGATTTCCAACTCATTTGCAGAACTGGTGCTCAATAAATACTAGTTGCCGCCGTGGGGAATATGAGGCTTAGGCTTGCGTAGTATTGGTGTTGGGTGGGCTTTGGGCAAGACACCAGTGGATGTGGGCGATATCTTGGTGCTGATGTTGGCTGCACCCAGATGATATGGGGACTTTTCCAATGTAACCAGCAGGCACTATTTGTTATATCACAGAAATCCTCCAAGTCCATGTGACTTAAAATTGGGGGCAAAGGTCACCTCTGAAAGCTTATTTCTATCTGATTCCTTTGTCATTCCTGAAAAGTCCATGTGCTTATGATAGATCATTGTGGTGATAAAAGAAGTGAGTTGTTAAACTGAGAAAAATACTACAAAGCAGAAGGAGGGGCTTAAATATGTAAAATTGTAACATGTAATCAAAATTATGACTTTGATCCAGGCTTAGAAGTTGTTGCACCTTATCCCATGATACTGGCAGGCAATGTAAGATAGATGTATCACCAGATAATTTGCCAGCCACCCTGGGCAGTGTCCTCTCGTGGAATGAGAGCCCTCCTCCTGGTCACAGACAGCCCAGGTCTGTTCTGGGAGCCAAATTTAAGGGAGGCCAAAGCAGTGCCAGATGGTAGAAGCCAGAATATGGACTGTAGAGCTAGGCAGAACCTGGTTGGAATCCTGGCTCTGCTGTGAATGATCTTGGGCATATAACTTGACCTCTCTGAGCTTCTCTGAGCCACTGGCTTCTTATCTGTAAAATGGGAATGGTAACATCACACTAGATTCTTGTCAAGATCAAAGAAGATGATGCACTTATATGCGTACCTAGCACCATGCCTTGTTGACATCAACATGTGAGGCCCTTTCTCTCAGACTCCATCCTGATTGCAACAGAATTGTACAAGGCCTGGCATCCACTTATCAATTCCATTAATCACCCCCATGAGGCTGCTTTGAGCTCCAGCACCCAGCATGCATGCTCTTCTGTACTCTCCACCTTATCACCTGCGTGGATTGCATCTTGCTTTGCTGAGTGTGTTTTCTATTTCTGCATCTGCATTTTACTTCCTCAATTAGTCTATAATCTCTTTCCGAGCAGAAGCTTTCATCTTTTTAAAATTTTCCATTTTTGCATCTTAGCACCGTGCCTTTTTGTACGTAGTACTTGCTCAAAAAATCGGGATCTATTGATATTTCACCTACTTTTGTGTCCTAAAAATTGCCCAGAGTCATAAGCTGAACTTAGCCTACATGAGGTCGTTACTACAAAGTCACAGCATGTTTATTCATTTATCTGTTTATGCGGCAGCTCTACCATGACTCACACATCCAAAGGAGGCTTGCAGCCATATAAGGGGCACTGTGAGGGCTGACTGTGATTCCAGGAGCCCGTCACCTCGCAAAACATTTTTGGAACTCCTGCTTTGAATCAGTGGTGGAGTTGCAGTGGTGAATCTTCACACCTCCTGGGAGGAGTTATTTTTGGAAACTGAAAATCTGTCTTGATCAAGTTTGGTAGGTGTGGTCATTCAAGTCCCAAGTGTGAGGAGGAATGGTCAGTGGAGTGATCATCTGTGAATATTTAACTAGGCATTTCCAGTGTGTCAGGTCATTTACATCCGCTGTCTTATTTTAATCTTAATGTGACCTCTATGATGTAGTTGCTGTTATTACCATTTTATGGAAAAGGGACCCTGAGGCCCAGAGAGTATAAAGCACACTCCGTACAAGACTCTATGGCTTCTTACCCATTATTAAGTGGATGTTAGAGAGTCAGGAAGGAGGCAGAGCGGACATACCCGAGTAACCCTTATGTACCCTGGCAGAGATGAGGGGCCCGGATGTCTTGTTTAAAGATAATAAGGCCAAGGACAGCCACATTTGAATTAGGGAGCACGGGGAGAGGCTGGGGGATGCAGGAACCTGGGAGGAGCTGAAAAAACTGGTCAGATCCTGCATCGTAGGCAAGTACAGGCATCCCAGGGGACCCTCTGGGAGAGACCAGAGAAGGGAGGCGAGCACTGGGACTTGTTTGGGGACCTCTGAGTGGATAAAGATGGTCACTAAAATCCCCACTCAAAGGGGATGCCTCTCTTTTTTGCTTTCTTAAAATTGTTTTCATATTTGCTGATTATAAAAGGAGTCCAAGTTCATTGTAGAAAACTTGGAAAATAAGAAAAGTATAAGGAAAATAAAAGTCATCTATAAATGTCCCTGTTCTCTCGCAGGCCTCAGGCTTTGCTAAGACAAGGCCGCTGAGCAGATCAGCACACATTGGGTTATTTATAAAGCTCCCGCCTTCCTCTCCACCCACTCCCCTCTCTCTTGGCTACGGAGAAGCCTTCGGCCAGGACATTCCCTTGCAGCCTACTCAAGTTGCTATATAAAGCTCTGTGCTTCTTGGGGCTGGATCAGAACGTTCCTTATCTCTCTGCAGCAGGACGCTGATAATCTGCCCAGCTGGCAGGTGCTCTGAGGTCGGTTTGGGCTGCTGCTATCAAGGCCTACAGTCCCCGTGTGGTCGTCTTCTCTGTTCCCACTGAAACCTGGCCAACAACACTAACTGAAACTTCAAATATAGGAAGTTGTTTGCTTGTTTCATTAGGGGGCAGTTGCCAGACAGCTGAGATGAACTTAATGGGCTTGGGACGGGTGCCTGGTGTGTCCAGCACATGCAGGCTCTGTGGTCAGTACTGATGGCCCATCATGATGTCCCCTTCTGAAGCAGCTGGGCCAGCTCCCTCCTCCCCAAGCACCCACCCCCATTTCCTTCCCATTTCTCTGCATTAGTGCTTGGCTCAGAGTCGTCTTCATCCATATGGCTTCTACAGGCAAAGGCCTTCCATGGCTGGGTGGCCTGCTGCATTGCAGTTCCAGAATTCTGGGCTGGACTTCTACCTAATTGGGAGTGGACCACAGCAGATGTACCTGCTTTGCCCTGGAAAAAAAGTTTTGCCATGGGAGGCAGAACCGTCTTATTGCTGCAAGTCAGGGCAGAGGAGTGTATAAAAGAGGCAAGGCAGCATCCTGGAAAAATACACAGGTTTTAAATCAGAGCTGGTGTGACATCCTAGCTTCTCCACTTAGAAAGAAGTGTGATCCTAAGTAAGTTATGTAACCCCTTTGAAGCCTGGTTTTCTCATCTTTAAAATGTAGAGTGATATTTCCATCTTAGAACTGTTGTAAAATGTAAATAAGATGACAAATATAAAGCACTGGAAACATACATCAGAAGGCATTATGATAGCTTTTTTTTTTTTTTTTTTTGAGATGGAGTCTCACTGTCACCCAGGCTGGAGTACAGTGGTGCAATCTCGGCTCACTACAACCTCCGCCTCCTGAGTTCAAGTGATTCTCCTGCCTCAGCTTCCCAAATAGATGGAATTACAGGCACCCACTTCCATGTCTGGCTAATTTTTGTAATTGTAGTGGAGACGGGGTTTCACCATGTTGACCAGGCTGGTTTTGAACTCCTGACGTCAGGTGATCCATCTGCCTCGGCCTCCCAAAATACTGGGATTACAGGAGTGCTGGAATTACAGGAATGAGCCACCACGCCCAGCCTTATAGTAGCTATTAAAATTATTGTTAATAATATTAGTATTTATGACCATTTGAATGGGAAAGAATTGGTGGTTCCTTTTTTCCCTCTTAGATTCAAGATCCAACAGGGAAACTTTTGACTTGGTTGTTCAGAAACCCATCTGGGCAGGTAGGTGTGTGTTTCTATTGATATTTAAATGAGTTTTTCAAGTTCTGAGAGAATTTTTTCAAAGCAATTTCTGGGCCCTGAGAAGGTTCTGGTTCACCTTCACATAGGCCTCCTAAGAACAACCTCATATGAAAAGGCAAGTTGTTGTACCTACTGCTTGGTCCAAATTTAGTAGCAAAATATTCCTGTTGTAAGCCACAAGACACTTTCCAGATGGAGTGATTATCTATAAAACAGCAATAATGAAAACATCACTTACCAGAACTTAGGAGGTACCATTAAAGCAGTGTCCAGAGGAAAATACATGGTGTGATGGTCCATTTTATGTGTCATCTTGACTGGGACACAGGGTGCCCAGATATTTGGTCAAACATTGTTATGGGTGTGTCTGTGAGGGTGTTTCTTTTTAAAATTATTATTATTAGTTTTTGAGATAGGGTCTTGCTTTGTCACTCAGGCTGGAGTGCAGTGGCATGATCTTGGCTCATTGCAATCTCCACCCCTTGGGCTCAAGTGATCCTCCCATCTCAGCCTCCTGAGTAGCTGACATCACAAGCATACCACCATACCCAGGTAATTTTTGTATTAATTTTTGAGACAGAGTCTTGCTCTGTCACCCAGGCTGGAGTGCAGTGGCATGATCTTGGCTCACTGCAACCTCTCTCTCCAGGGTTCAAGCAATTCTTATGCCTCAGCCTCCCATGCAGCTGGGTTACAGGCATGCACCACCACATCCAGCTAATTTTTCTATTTTTTAGTAGAGATGATGTTTTTTCCACATTGGCCAGGCTGATCTCGAACTCTTGGGCTCAAGTGATCTGCCTGCCTTGGCCTCCCAAAGTGTTGAGATGACAGATGTGAGCCCCATGCTGGCCGAGAGTGTTTCTATGTGAGATTAGTGTTTGAATTGGTAGATTGTGTAAAGCAGACTGCCCTTCCGGATGTGGGCGAGCCTCTTCCAATTCTTTGAAGGCCTGAAGAGAACAAAAAGGCAGAGTAAGAGACTCTTCTATCTCTCTGCCTATCTTTGAGCTGGAATGTCAATCTTGTCCTGCCTTCAGACTCGGACTTGGACTGGAACTTATATCATAGGTTCTCCTGGTTCTCAGGCCGTCAGACTTGGACTGGCACGATCCCATCAGTTCTCCTGGGTCTCCAGCTTGCTGACTGCAGATCTTACAACTGCTCATCCTCCATAATTGTGTGAACCAAATCCTCATAACAGATTAATACATATCTATATAGATATCTGATTAGTTCTGTTTCTCTGGAGAACTCTGATTAATATGCATCATCTTGTAATAAATTAATAAAAAATTAAACAGGAATGAGAAAATGAAATTAGCATCCAATGGAAGTAGTTAGAAAAAAGACAATAAACCTCAAGAAAGCAGTAAGGAATTAATAAATGTTAAAACAGAAATCAATTAATTAAAAAACAAAAAACTGTATTATCGATAAACTGTTACATAATGAATAAATTCAAAATAAAATTCTTTGAAAAAATTGTAACATTTCTAACTTGTCAGCTAACCCTCTCAGGAGAAAAGAAAGGAGGAGCAAGATCCAAGAAAATGCAGAGGGTGAGTGATCACCGCATTTCCAAATGAGTTTTTACTGTCCACAGACCAGGAGATTCCCGGGTGGAAAAGCGCCACAAGTCTCCAGCATGGCTAAAAGCCAGTGCAGTGGGTCTCTGCACAAAAATTCATACAAATCCAGGCACCGTTTCAACTGGTGACTGGAATGCCTGGGAGACAGAGTCACCCATTCAACCAAAAAAAAGAGGGCTGAAACAGGGAGCCAGGTGATCTGGCTTGGCTGGTCCCAACCCCACAAAGACCAGTGATCTGAAATACTCTGGACTGAGAGTTTCACAGCAAGCACAGCTGGACTGGGGACAGTCCAGCTCTGTGGGGGGAAGGGCGTCCACCATTACCGAGGCAGTCCACCATTACCGAGGCAGTCCGCCATTACCGAGGCAATCTACCATTACCAAGGCAGTCCGCCATTACAGAGACAGTCCACCATTACTGAGGCAGTCTGCCATTACTGAGGCAGTTCTAACTATAACCCTATAAACAAAACTGCAAGGAAGTTAACATAGCAGCTGGGCAGAGCCCACAGCAGCTCAGCAATCCCTCTGCTGACAGACTGTGACTAGGCTACCTCCTCGCTGGGCAGGGCATCTCTGAAAAAAGGCAGCAGAATGACAGGAACTTATAAATAAAGCCCCACCTTCCCGGGACAGAGCACCTGGGAAAAAAAGGTGGTTATGAGTTCTGCTGCAGCAGGCTTAAATGAACCTGCCCAGCAGCTCTGAACAGAACAATGGAGCTCACAGATCAGCACTTGAACTCCTATAAGGGACAGACTGTCTTTTCAAGCAGCTCCCTGACCCCCATATAACCAAAGAGACACCTCATAAAGGAACGCTCAGGCTAACATCTGGCGGGTTTCCTTCTGGGACAAAGATAACAGAAGAAGAAACTGGCAGCAACCCTTACTGTTCTACAGCCACTGCAGGTGAGCCCCAGGCAAGCAGGGTCTGGAGTGGACCTATAGCAGTGGGGCCTGACTATTAGAAGGAAAACTAAGAAACAGAAAGAAATAACTTCATCAGCAACAAAAAGGATGTCCGCCCAGAGACCCATCTGAAAGTCACCAACCACAAAGACCACAGGTGGATAAATCCACGAAGATGGGAAGAAACCAGCACAAAAAGGATGAAAATACCCAAAACCAGAATCCCTCTCCTCCTCTAAGGGATAACAACTCTTCACCAGCAAGGGAACAAGGATGGATGGAGAATGAGTCTGATGAATTGACAGAAACAGGCTTTAGAAGGTGGGTAATAACAAACTTCTCTGAGCTAAAAGATCATGTCCTAACCCAATGCAAAAAACTAAGAAACTTGAAAAAAAGTTTGATGAAATGCTAACGAGAATAAACAACTTAGAGAGGAATATAGTTGAATTGATGGAGCTGAAAAAGACAACATGAGAACTTCGTGAAGCATATACAAGTTTCAGTAGCCAAATTGACCAAGCAGAAGAAAGGATATCAGAGATTGAAGATTAACTCAATGAAATAAAATGAGGAGGCAAGATGAGAGAAAAAAGAGTAAAAAGAAATGAACAAAGCCTCCCAGAAATATGGGATTATGTGAAAAGACCTAACCTACATTTGATAGGTGTACCTGAATGTGATGGAGAGAATGAATCCAAGCTGGAAAATGCTCTTCAGGTTATTATCCAGGAGAACTTCCCCAACCTAGCAAGGCAGGCTGACATTCAAGTCCAGGAAATACAGAGAACACCACAGAGATATTCCTCAAGAAGAGCAACCCCAAGGCACATAATCATCAGATTCACAGGGTTAAAATGAAAGAAAAAATGCTAAGGGCAACCAGTCAGGTTACCCACAAAGGGAAGCCCATCAGACTCACAGTGGATCTCTCCACAGAAACCCCACAAGCCAGAAGAGAGTGAAGGCCAATGTTAAACATCCTTAAATAAAAGGACTTTCAACCTAGAATTTCATATCCAGCCAAACTAAGCTTCATAAGTGAAGGAGAAAAAATCCTTTATGAACAAATAATTGCTCAGAGATTTCATCACCACCAGGCCTGCTTTACAAGAGCTCCTGAAAGAAGCACTAAACATAGAAAGGAACAACCAGTACCAGCCACTCCAAAAACGTACCAAATGGTAAAGAGCATTGACACAATGAAGAAACTGCATCAACTAATGCTAGCATCAAAATGGCAGGATCAAATTCACACATAACAATATTAACCTTAAATGTAAATGGGCTAAATGCTGCAATCAAAAGACATAGGCTGGCAAATTGGATACAAAGTCAAAACCCATTGGTGTGCTGTATCCAGGAAATACATCTCACATGCAAGGATACACATAGGCTCAACATAAAGGGACAGAGGAAGATCTACCAAGCAAATGGAGAGAAAAAAAAAGCAGGAGTTGCAATCCTAGTCTCTGATAAAATAGACTTTAAACCAACAAAGATCAAAAGAGACAAAGAAGGGCATTACATAATAGTAAAAGGATCAATGCAACAAGAAGAGCTAATGATCCTAAATATATACACACCCAATACAGGAGCACCCAGATACATAAAGCAAGTTCTTAACAACCTACAAAGAGACTTAGACTCCCACACAATAATAGTGGGAGAATTTAACACTCCACTGTTGATATTAGACAGATCAACCAGACATAAAATTAACAAGGATATCCAGGACTTGAACTCAGACCTGGACCAAGCAAACCTAATAGACATTGACAGAACTCTCCACCCCAAATCCGCAGAACGTACATTCATCTCGGCACCACATCACACCTACTCTAAAACTGACCACATAATTGGAAGCAAATCATTCCTCAGCAAATGCAAAATAATGGAAATCATAGCAAACAGTCTCACAGACCACAGTGCAATCAAATTAGAACTTAGAATTCAGAAACTAACTCAGAACCACACAATTTCATGGAAACTGAACAACTAGCTTTTGAATGTTGACTGGATAAACAATGAAATGAAGGCAGAAATAAAGATGTTCTTCGAAACCAACGAGAATGAAGACAAAACACACCAGAATCTCTGGGACACATTTAAAGCAGTGTCTAGAGGAAAATTTATAGCAATAAATGCCCACATGAGAAGAAAAGAAAGATCTAAAATCAATACCCTATCGTCAAAATTGAAAGAGCTAGAGGAGCAAGATAAAAAAAAAACTCAAAAGCTAGCAGAAGACAAGAAATAACTAAGATGAGAGCAGAACTGAAGGAGATAGAGACACAAAAAACCCTTCAAAAAATCAATAAATCCAGGAGCTGGTTTTTTGAAAAGATCAACAAAGTAGACCACTAGCCAGATTAATAAAAAAGAAAAGAGAGAATAATCAAATAGATGCAATAAAAAAGATAAAGAGGGCGGCGTGGCTGTTTTGCCGGTGCCCCAGTGCGGCGCTTCCCGGTGTGGAGTATACAGGACGGACGGGCTCGGCTGGTCCCATCCCCACAAGGAAAACAGCAATTGGAAGCGCTGAGGACTGAGAGTTTCACAGCAAGCACAGCGAACCCGGGAAGGTCCGGCTCTGTGGGGAAGGGGCGTCCGCCAAAGGAAA
>CAUYQU010001252.1:0-23116 GCA_963574635.1 Cheracebus regulus
CCAGAACGGCCGGGCGCGACTTCTCTGGCCCCTCTTCCTCGGACCATAGAACCTCGCCCGGGAGCTGAATAAACTGGAATTTAACTTTTCTGAGATTGGTCTCAGTTTTCTCACTTTGCTTTCGACAATACACCTTACACTCAGCACTTCCAATTGCTGTTCTCCTTGTGGGGAAGAGACCAGCCGAGCCTGTCTGAAAGGGCACCCAGTCCCGTATACTCCACACCAAGAAGCGCTGCGCTGGGACGCCGGCAAAACAGCCGCGCTGGCCAAAAGAGTCGCGCTGGCGACCGGTGGGGCTCTCCCGCCGAGAATCTCCCAGTCTGTGGGCAACAATAATTTGTCTGAAAGTGGGCATCCACTCGCTCTCTGTGCTTTCCCTGGGAGCTACAATCCAGCTGTTGCTAATCGGCCATCTTGGATCTCTCAGCCATGCTAATTCTTAGGCAGGAGTCTGTGAAGCCTAAGAAACTTTACAAAAAGGTTTGTAGGCATAAATGAACCATTTTTCTGTAGAGGATGTTGGTTGCTTTGGGATTTTTGTTTGTTTGACACTGAGTCTCTCTCTGTAGCCTAGGCTGGAATGCAGAGGTGCAATCATAGCTGACTGCAGCCTCAACCTCCTGGGCTCAATCGATCTTCCAGCCTCAGCCTCTCAAGTGAGTAGCTGGGACTACAAGTGTGTGCTACCAGGCTCAGCTAATTTTTTATTTTTTGCAGAGATGGGGTCTCCCTATGTTGCCCAGGCTGGTCTCCAACTACTGGGCTCAAGAGATCCTCCCGTCTGTTTCCCAAAGTGCTGGGATTATAGGCGTGAGCCACCGCGTCCAGCCAAAGGTGTTGCTTTTTATCAGACCTTCAAATTAATTCAGGAATCTCAAATTGTAGATCCAATACTCTAAAACAAGCTTGTCCAACCTACAGTCATGGGCTGCATTAGGCCCAGCAAGCCTTTGAATGTGGCCCAACACAAATTCATAAACTTTCTTAAAACATTAAGAGACATTTTTTTGCTATTTTTTTTTTAGCTTATCAGCTATCGTTAGTGTTAGCATATTTTATGTGTGCCCCAAGACAAATCTTCTTCCAACATGGCCCAAGGAAGCCAAAAAATTGGACAACCCTGCTCTAAAATATTCAAGATTCCTCCCTCCATACCTCATCCCAATACACACTTACAAGCAGGAAGAGTTTCAGTACATTCAGTGTTTTTGTCTACAACAGCAAAGCTTTCACAGTGCTGAATGAAAGACCTAGATAGGTTGGCACTCTCAGGCACTTACTTACACAAAGCTAAAGAGGGAGGGGGATGACAATGCTATTTCTAACTGGAAGAAATAATCTCCCTCTCACCTAGCTTAAGAGGTCAGAGACTTGACATCTTCCCCTGCTTGGGAAAAGATGTCCTCTCTCCTCCTCTCACTGCCTTAGAGAGCCAGAGGCCTAAAGAAGGGCAAAAAATACATGGGGCAAAAAATTTTACAACATGGACATTAGAGCTTAAGAACTATTATCAGAGATTTCTCTCAGCCTTGAGTACTGCTACACACACATTTATATTAAGTACTCTCTATTCTCACAACTAGAAGAGGTTAAAACAAGCCTCAGGGACCATCTCATATTATCTTACTTCAAATCTATGCAGAACAGAGCTATGCATGAAAAGCAATGAGGGTGGGATGGGAGGGGACTATAGAATTCAAATAAACAAGAAGTAATTTTTTCAAATAGAACACAAAAATTATATTCCAGCTAATTCTAACATCACAAGAAGTGATTTTTAAGACAGAATACAAAAATTATATTCAAGCCAATTCTAACAACATCACTGGCAAGGAAAACATTTTACTTGCTAATAGTATATTTAGACCTAGATGTGAGATGTGAAAAAGAAAAGGATTTTACAGTAAGACAGGCTGGAGTCTTAATCCTTATCCTTCCATTCATGAGCTGTGAGACCTTAGATCTTGAACAAGTGACCCTCTTTTGTTCCTTACCTGCAAAGAGGTATGACACCTATGACACGAGGTTGTTGCGAAGCATATAACATGTAAAGAACACAGCACTGTGACAAAAAAAATGGTAGCTCACGTTTGTAATTCCAGCACTTTGGGAGGCTGAGGTGGGAGGATCCCTAGAGGTCAGGAGTGCAAGACTAGCCTGACCAACATGGCAAAACCCCATCTCTACTAAAAATACAAAAATTAGCTGGGCATGGTGGCACACACCTGTAGTTCCAGCTTCTAGAGAATCGCTTGAACCTGGGAGGCGGAGGCTGTAGTGAGCCGAGATCATACCACTGCACTCCAGCCTAAGTGGCAGAGTGAGACTGTCTCCAAAAAAAAAAAAAACTTATCAATAGAAAATGCTAACAGTACCAACCAATCTCCTTTCTCCAAATCACCACAAACTGTCTGGCATAATTTTTAACTGAGAAAATTTTATTTGTATCCACTGATATCTATATACTATTTATTACACAGCCTGCCTTAAAGTTACTGACATGGGCGGGGCACAGTGGCTCATGCCTGTAATCCCAGCACTTTGGGAAGCCGAGGTGGACAGATCACTTAAGGTGAGGAGTTTGAGACCAGCCTGGTCAACATGGTGAAACCCTGTCTCCACTAAAAATACAAAAATTAGCCAAGTGTGGTAGCATGTGCCTGTAGTCCCAGGCACTTGGGAGGCTGAAGCAGGAGAATCACTTGAACCCAGGAGGCAGAGGTTGCAATGAACTGAAATCACACCACTACACTATAGCCTGGGTGACAGAGTGAGAGTGAGACTCCGTCTCAAAAAAAGAAAAAGCTGACTGAGCACGGTGGCTCATGCCTATAATCCCAGCACTCTGGGAGGCTGAGATGGGCAGATCACCTGAGGTCAGTTTGAGACCAGCCTGACCAACATGGCAAAACTCCATCTCTACTAAAAATACAAAATTAGCTGGGCGTGGTGGCAGGTGCCTGTATTCCCAGTTACTTGAGAGGCTGAGGCAGGAGAATTGCTTGAACCTGGGAGGCGGAGGTTGCGGTGAACAGAGATAGTGCCATTGCACTCCAGCCTGGGCAACAAAGCAAAACTCTGTCTCAAAAAAAAAGGAAAAGAAACAGTTACTGACATGGAAAACCTACCAAAATATATTATTAAGTGAAAAAAATGCAAGTTGCAGAATAATAAATATACTTGGGCCCTGTCTATCTAAACATATGGAGACTGGAGACATATACAAACTGCTCACAGTAATTAATTATCCTTGAAAAGGACAATAGGCCAGGCAAGGTGGCTCATGCCTGTAACCCCAGTACTCTGGGGGAAGCCGAGGCGGGCGGAACAACACAAAGTCAGGAGTTCAAGACCAGCCTGACCAACAGGTGAAACTCCATCTTTACTAAAAATTAAAAAAAAAAAAAAAAAAAAAAAAATTAGCCAGGTGTGTAGTTAGCTGTAGTTTCAGCTACTCAAGAGGCTGAGGCAGAAGAATTGCTTGAAACCGAGAGGCAGATGTTGCCGTGAGCCGAGATAGTACCACTCCACTCCAGCCTGGGTGACAGAGCAAGACTGTCTCAAAAAAAGAAAGGAAGACAGGAAGAAACAAGGAAGAAATGAAGGGAGGGAGGGAGGGAAAAGGACACTAAAACTGGGAACACACTGATCTATTTTGTATTATTTGCATCTTCTACAATATTAAGCACTATTTGCATAATTAAAAATTAACAACAAAAGGAAAAAAGCATTGGTTGTGTAATTAAAATGAAAATTATTCATACAAGGCACTTACATAATCTCAGATATGTTTTTAGACGGAGTTTCTATTTTGTTGCCCAGGCTGGAGTGCAAAGACGCAATCTCAGCTTACTGCAACCTTCACCTCTGGGGTTCAAGAGATTCTCCTGCCTCAGCCTCCCAAGTGGCTGGGATTACAGGCATGTACTACCATACCTGGCTAATTTTGTATTTTCAGTAGAGATGGGGCTTCTCCATGTTGGTCAGGCTGGTCTCAAACTCCTGACCTCAGATGATCTGCCTACCTCGGTCTCCCAGAGTGCTGGGATTACAGTGTGAGCCACTGCGCCCAGCCTCAGATAAATTTTTAACTTTCCTGTGCAACACTTTTTTCCTTCCACCAAGTGCCTCATGGTCTGACAGTCTTGAAAACTCCATGGGCGGACAAATTTTTTACTCCACCTGCAAGTCAATCTAATACAGCCAAGGCTAAGTTGAGCATGGCTTCTTTAACCCCAATAGTGACTATGGAATGGGAGAGTAGGGTACTGGTAGGAAAAAGGGTGATAGAAGAAAAGATGAGAAAGAAAAAGCTCAATGGAAAAAGAGGACACCCTTTTCTATTTTGCAATGTACTGCTAAAGTTACAAAAAGGCCTTTGTCCACCCTGACAGATACCTATTGTGACCTCAACTATCTTTTATTTTTTCCTTTTTTTTTTTTGACAGAGCTGGAGTAGACCTCAACTATTTATATGCAACACAAACGCTCTATGAATGTCAGCTACGTTAAAGATAAAATTTACATAATTTCATTTCACAGGCTTTTTACCTATTCCAGGTTACTAAATTACCAATTTTTTTTTTCTTTGAGATGGAGTCTCACTCCATCACCCAGGCTGAGGTGCAGTGGCTTGATCTCAAGCTCACTGCAACCTCTGCCACCCTGACTCAAGCGATTCTCCTGTCTCAGCCTCCCAAGTAGCTGGGATTACAGGCTCCTGTCACAGTGCCCAGCTAAGTTTTGTATTTTTAGTAGAGATGGGGTTTCACCATCTTGGCCAAGCTGGTCTTGAACTCCTGACCTCTTGATGCACCTGACTCAGTCTCCCAAAGTGCTGGGATTAAAGGCATGAGCCACTGCATCCAGCCCAAATCTTTTTAAATACTGGTTATATCACCTAAGACGGATTCCAAAACTGTTTTTTTCCTCTCATTTTATTTCACCAAACACTACAAAAGGTTTAAGATGCATTCACATAC
Organism: Cheracebus regulus; assembly: GCA_963574635.1. Classification (NCBI taxonomy): domain Eukaryota; kingdom Metazoa; phylum Chordata; class Mammalia; order Primates; family Pitheciidae; genus Cheracebus; species Cheracebus regulus. The sequence goes on from CAUYQU010001252.1 coordinate 4,986, forward strand.
ATACTCCTCAACTAAAAATAACAGGCCAGGTTCGGTGGCTCAAGCCTGTAATCCCAGCTCTTTGGGAGGCCCAGGGGGGCGGATTACCTGAAGTCAGGAGTTCGAGCCAGCCTGACCAATGTAGAGAAACCCCATCTCTACTAAAAATACAAAAAATTAGCCAGGCATGGTGGCATATGCCTGTAATCCCAGCTACTCAGGAGGCTGAGGTAGGAGAATTGCTTGAACTCAGGAGGTGGAGGTTGGAGTGAGCTGATGTCGCGCCATTGCACTCTAGCCTGAGCAACAAGAGCGAAACTCCATCTCAAAAACAACAACAACTTGTATACCTCTTTCAAAAAGGCTTGCTTTAGGAAGTTAAACCTAATGCTCTATGATAAATTCAAGTCCATCTAAATTAGCCTGGGAAGTGAAAGATAAAATTTACATAATTTCATTTTGCAGGCTTTTTATCTGTTCAGGGTTACTAAATTACCAAATCTTTTAAAATACTGATTATATCACCTATGATAGACTCCAAAACTTTTTTCTCTCATTTTATTTCACCAAACACTACAAAAGGTCTAAGATGTATTCTTATACATACTCCTCAATTAAGAACAAAAACAGCAACAACTTGTACACCTCTTTCAAAAAGGTTTGCTTTGGGAAGTTCACACTAATGCTCAATGGTAACTTCAAGTCCCTCTAAATTAGCCTGGGAAGTGACCTTCTGTTCAAAGAAATCACAGCTATTTAAGGAAAGACAAATTTCTAAGAAAGGTTATTTTCTAGTACATTAAGCCATTTGTACTTCCAAACTGATTTACAGTGAACATTGGATTATAAACCTATTATCACCGAATATTAGCCTATTCTTAGACACTAATGATAACTCTTTCCAAATACATCACTTTAACTTTGTCATTCTCATACACAGGAACTATCAATAGCTTTCTCCTACTCATCAGGGGGGAAAAATGTCAAATCTGTCCATCAGGCATTCCAACCTTCCTCATCTCATCAATACCAACTCTTGCCAAAGCCTTAGCTCAAACTGGCTATCAATTATCTGTTTTTTGCACTCAGCGTAATCTGACTGAATGCTTTCATACTACTCATCCCATCTTTAGAACTCTACCTCAATTCTGCCATCCCTCAATATCCAGCTCAAACAAAAAGCATCTAGCTTTTTTGAAAGCTAGGTATCATCTCTCCTATAAACTTTTAGCAATGACTACTATTGGGGTTTGGGAGTTCATTAAATAAAATTTTTTCCCTCCAACCACCTACCCACTCATTTATGGAGTGAGAAATATGACAAAAAAAAATCAAATAGATGGTGACCAAACTCTCAGCTTTATTATAAAGCTCGCATTTTTTAAATACATTAAAAATTAAAGACACAGACACAATGGGTTTCCTAAAATTGCATTCTGGAATTGAGCCTATTTGCTCACCCAGTAACAGTAGCAATTGGAAAACCATAGGCCTTACCCACATGGAGATCTGTTTCTGAAAAACTTGCAGCTTCCAAGAATAGCCTACAAGTGGCTGGCTCCTCAGGAAAGGTACTGGGTTAAGCCCTGCCCAGTGCCTTGCCCAAATTCTTCAATGAGATTAGTCAGTCCTCCCTTGGGCAAAGAGAGGCCAAGGGAATTACAAAGTGATGTCCTTCAACATGGAAACACGAATCTAGGAGAAAAAAGGTCTCCATCCCCAAATTACAGTTTTGTTTCAAACACAGGCTTATGCCACTTCTATGGATGCCTTAAAACGTTATTTTTAAGTATCATACTATTTTTATTGTTTGTTATCTCCACATAGATTTTAAGCTCCTAGAGAGTGAAATATCAAATGGATTGTCTGCAGGCATAGTGATGGCAAGACTTAAGAGTGGAGAAAGCAACACTGTGAGCCAGACAATAAAATCTCTGATGAATTGAGGGGTGCCGGATGAGAAAAATGTCTGTGCCTAGAGCTTTAGATGACAGCAAAAAGGGGTTACAGGGAAAAACAGCATAAACTTCAAGGACTGATTTTCACACAAGGTTATTAAAGCAATGGTATAAAAGTTCCAAGAGTGAGAAAAATGTCCATGCTACATATTTACATTAAAAAGGAAAAACAAAGCAATTCTATCTTTATATTATTTATATGCACAATACAACAACCACTCAGTTGTTGGGACACACAAGACTCAAATGACAAAATGACAATTAAGAATCACTACAAGGCCGGGCGTGGTGGCTCACGCCTGTAATCCAAGCACTTTGGAGGCCAAGGCGGGCGGATCACCTGAGGTTGGGAGTTCAAGACCAGCCTGACCAACATGGTGAGATCCCATCTTTAAAAATAAATAAATAAAAAATTAAAAAAAAAAAAAAAGAATCACTACAAGCAGATAAAGCCTTAATGAACAAACAATGCTGGAAAATTATTTCAAGCCATCAAACCATAGAGACCAGAAATCAACAAAAAGAATGTAATTAAAATGCAAAAAAGAAATGAACTTAAACACTGAAAAGTGGGTATAACCATATAACCATTGAACTGAAAAAAATACTTAGGATGGTAAACAGGCTTATCCATCTAGTTTCCATGACTGATGGTAACAGAGGTGCTCAGGGAGCGCAAATGGAGAGAAAACGGGAGGTTACGGATAAGAACCTGTTGAATATATGCAGAAGACAGGTGTTGCAAACTGAAATGTTCAGAGACAAAATTAACTACAGTTAACTTTTGGCTAATGAATAAGCAAACTCACTAGATAGAACCAAGCAGGCTGGAGCAAGCATGTTCCCCTCCCAAAAGAGCAGCTCTAATGATCACTGTCATAAGAAAATGGCCACTCAAGTGCAGCCAGGTCTTTTTTTCCCCAAAAAAAGCCATACATTCAGATTTTAAATATTTTTATTGTTAACAACTACAATAATGTTTTCAAAACACTCTGGGAGTCAAATAAACATCTGCAAATAAGATGTGACAGTCAGCTAGCTATTCTTCATTTAGGGCATGAACAGACAAAGGAAAAGCCACAAAAGCACCTGAAAAAAAATAACTAAAAAATGACAGTGAATGACCAGAACAGTTCACTGAAACCAAAGGCAAAGGGTTTCAAGAAAAAAGATGGAGGTTGCGGGGGGTGGGGGTGGGGGGGGGTGGCGGGGAGGGAGGGAGAGCATCAGAAAGAATAACTAATGGATGCTGAGCTTAATACCAAGGTGATGAGTTCATCTGTGCAGGAAACCACTGTGGCACACATTTATCTATGTAACAAACCTGCATATCCTGCATATGTACCCTGGAACTTAAAAGCTGAAGAAAAAAGAAGTGATAAACAGGAAGTTCAATTAAAAATCAAGGCAAAGGCCAGGTGTGGTGGCTCATGCTTGTAATCCCAGCACTTTGGGAAGTCAAAGTGGGCAGATCATTTGAGGTCAGGAGTTTGAGATCAGCCTGACCAACATACTAAAACCCCGTTTCTAATAAAAGTACAAAAATTAACCAGGTGTGGTGGTGCACACCTGTAGTCCCAGCTCCCTGGGAGGCTGAGGTGGGAGAATCGCTTCAATCCAGGAGGCAGAGGTTGCAGTGAGCTGATATCGCACCACTGCACTCCAACTGGATGATGGGAATGAAAACCCTGTCTCCAGGAAAAATGATTTTCAGGAGAGAAAAACAGTTTAAAAAGCTAAAGGATAAAATCCGAACAATTAAGGGAATACCACAACCCCCAAATAAAATGCCATTAGTGCTCTTCAGCAACCTGAAAATTTTAAATAGTTTTATGCTGTAGCTTTAATAGCCATTCTCCTTTTTCTGAGAGCCATTAGTGATCACTAGAGATTCTGGTTAATCCATTATCCCTCAGACCCAAGCAAATCCTGCATAGACTTCAAAGGCTCAAATTTCCTGGACTATCCCAGGGGACCCAGAACACCTGGTGCCCCACTAGGGTTCAGCATCCACAAGGGTGAACCACTTTACCCTTTCTTGTGATGGGACAGCCTGTGTGACATGATGCTTCCACCCTAGAATGACAGAGAGGGCACACACTTACAACCTATCAGCAATAAATAGCAAGTCCTGGAACCAAAAACAAAAAAAATCCAGGCAGAATGAAGTTGATCATGAAATGCTTTCTGGGAAAATTTAAATATAGCAGAGAAGTTGAACATGGTAAGGAAAAAGACAAGAGACATACAAAGTAGATTTTGTGGTCATGTGCCCCCAATTTTGAGACAATATGATTTCATGTAATTTTTTTTCAATAATGGTTAATTGCATAATTATTTGTTGCATTCTTTTTCATATTAATAATTTTACCAAAAAATTCCTTCATCAGACCTTCTACACAATTTGAGTTTGGACAACTGGTCACCATATGTATGAAAGCAATGAAACCCACACTGGTATAGAGATGCTTATGAATTAATTGGAGTTGTGATGAGAAGGAGTACAAGCAAATAGTACACGTTAAGACAGGAGAGTCAAACCACAAGCCAGAAACAACTGAGGATGGTGAAGGTGAGAGAGAACTAGCTGGTAAAAGACTCTCCTAAAGGAGGCATGTGGCTCTCTGAAAGTCAGCCTACAACTCCTTAATCCAGTTTTTCAATCTACTACTTCAGATTGCCAGCTGATCTTAAGTGTCACAAAACACCATAACGCTATCAGTTAACACGTTTCTTTACAAATCAACCCATAACTTTTAACATGTCACCTGGAATGACAGGCCTAGAGAAAAATGTATTCAGATTCTTCAACTATCAGGCTCAGACGATTCACCCTGATAGGGAACTTCAGAGCTGTTCCAACACAGTGTAGCACTTAGTCCCCGAGTTGTTTGTTCATCCACGTGCATTCTGCTTGAACTAGTCCTTGTCTTCCATCTTTCTCTCTTCTTAAACAAGGTTTTGTCTCTTACACAGGAAAGTCCATCAAGCTTTGTGATGTGCTGCAAACTCTCAGGTCCACAAGCACAACGGAGACTCTGATCATGTCAGGCAGTTTCCCAGTGAGTTAGCCCTGTCCAAGTACTAACTATGCCAGCGGCCTCTGCTAAGAATTCTAGCTCCTCAAGTACAAATTCTGGCAATGTTACACTGATTTGTATCACATGGAGGGTTAGTTTCTGTTCCTGGAGTTTGAGGGGAACTAGTTAATATGAAGCACTCATATAAACAGCAAGGATTCTCCCAACAATCTCAAGAATTGAGGACAACAGAAATTCAGTACAACAGTTTACAAGAGATGCTTTTTTCTCCCTTATGCTTCTTGCACAAGAAAATTTGGGACAAGGGAATGGTTTGGAAACAACTGTTTATTTCTTTGTATTAAAGTACAAATTAAATCTAAAAACTGTATATTAAGTCTAAATACACATCAGGCCAGGTACTTTGGGAGGCTGAGACAGACAAATCACGAGGTCAGGAGCTCAAGATCAGCCTGGGCAACATAATGAAACTCAGTCTCTACTAAAAATATAGAAAGTTAGCCAGGCATGGTGGCACGTGCCTGTAATGCCAGTTACATGGGAGGCTGAGGGAGGAGAATTGCTTGAACCAGGAGGCAGAGGTTGCAGTGAGCCAAGATCATGCCACTGCACTCCAGCCTGGGTGACAGAGACTCCATTTCAAAAATAAAATAAGGCCAGGTATGGTGGCTGACGCTTGCAATGCTAGCACTTTGAGGTGAGCGGATCACTTGAGGTCGGGAGTTCAAGACCAACCTGGCCAATATGGTGAAACCCATCTCTACTAAAAATACAAAAAAATTTAGCTGGGTGTGGTGGTGAGTGCCTGTATTCCCAGCTACTTGGAGGCTGAGGCAAGAGAATCACTTGATCCCGGGAGGTGGACACTGCAATGAGCCGAGGTCACACCACTGAACTCCAGCCTGGGCAATAGGGCAAAACTCTGTCTCGAAATAAAAAAAGTGTAAATCTGATTAAGTGGCCAGAAATTTTGAATAAGAAGTCTCATCACTGTGACGTTAATAGCCCAATTTAGATAACTCTTCCTGTATTTCCACAGACCTCTGCATACATCTGTCACAACACATCACATTGCTTTGCTTCTCCTTCTAGACCAAAAGTTGCTTGAGTGCAGAAGCCATGATTTATATGAATTGATAAAAAGCCTAGGACAGTGCTGGGCACACCATAGGTATTAACCAGTCCTGAATGGAAAGCCATGATACAAATTCATTTGTCATAAATTCAGGAGACAAATTTCCAACTAATATTCTGCTGCCTCTATGAAGGATTCCAAATTAGTAGGAAATAGCTGCACACCTCCAACCCTAAATGTGTAGGCATCTGATAATACTAGTAAGTGATTAGTAACAACCAACCTGCTAAAACAGGTACAAAGGAAAGGAATAAGCCGCCAAAGAAGCCGAATGAAAATATGCATTTCTGGGCCAGGCACAGTGGCTCATGCCTGTAACCCCAGCACTTTGGGAGGCTGAGGCGGGCGGATCACAAAGTCAAGAGATTGAGACCATCCTGGCCAACATGGTGAAACCCCGTCTCTACTAAAAATACAAAAATTAGATGGCTGTGGTGGCAGGCGCCTGTAGTCCCACCTACTCAGGAGGCTGAGACAGAATCGCTTGAATCCAGGAGGAGGAGGCTAGAGTGAGCCAAGATCCCACCACTGCACTCCAGCCTTGTGAGAGTGAGACTCCATCTCAAAAAAAAAAAAAAACAGAAAAAGAAAATATGCATTTTTAATATAATATGAACTCTTCAGCTGTCTTACAATACTTGGTATAGTATTAAAAATAACAATTGAGGGGGTGGGAGAGGAAAAATAAATAAATAAAAATAAATAAATAAATACATACATACATAACAATTGAGCATGTAACAGAAATGTAAACACAGGAAGAATGGCCAACTACTATTTTCTTTCTCTCAAACTCAATGACCTTTGGGTTCAAACCAAGAAGAAGCTTGAGATTTTATCTAACACTGGGAAAAATTAACTGTATTAACAGGTCTAAATAAAAATGCATTCAGGCAGGGCATGGTGGCTCATGCCTGTAATCCCAGCACTTTGGGAGGTCGAGGTGGGCAGATCACAAAGTCAGGAGTTTGAGACCAGCCTGGCCAATATGGTGAAACCTCGTCTCTACTAAAATTAAAAATTAGTCAGGCGTGGCAGCAGGTGCCTGTAGTCCCAGCTACTGGGGAGGCTGAGGCAGGAGAAGCGCTTGAACCCAGGAGGTAGAAGTTGCAATGAGCTGAGATCACGCCACTGCTCTCCAGCCTGGGCGATAGAGCGAGGCACTTTCCACAGAAAAAAAAAAAATGCATTCAACTGAACTTCATAACTGGTTTTTGTTTTCACTATGTGCATTAACTACTCTCATGGGCAACAAACAGCAGCAGTTTCTACCCCCTAATTTGTTGGGTCAGGAGTTCGAGACTAGCCTGACCAACATCGTAAAACCCCGTCTATACTAAAAATACAAAATTAGCCAGGTGTCGCGGTCCCAGCTAATCAGGAGGCTGAGGCAGGAGAATTGCTTGAACCTGAGAGGCAGAGGTTGCAGTGAGCTGAGATCACACTACCAGACTCCAGCCTGGGTGACAGAGTGAGATTCTGTCTCTAAATAAATAAATAAAGCTCATCACATCAACAGCTACAACTTTACACCAAGCACAACAGGGGAAGTGACTTATCAAGGCACACAGAAAGTTAATGACAAAGAGAGGACAGAATGAGTCTTCTTAAGGCCCAGGCCAGCAACCTACCACCCCAAACCAACCATATATCCCTGCAGCTACTATATTTGTATTCACTGTGATAAACTATATCCAAGTATTAGGCAAGCACAAATGTAAATGTAAATGATCAAATATAGCAGAATCTTAACCAAATTTCTCAAAACTGCATGTTCTAGCTGTTTTAATTTTCTGGTTACTAGAGATTGACATTGAAAAACGAACCTCACAATTATCAGGAAAAAGATAACAAAGAAAAAAACAAACAACACATACTAGTCCTGTCCTTAGACATATGCAGACAGCTGTTTCCTTTTTAATAATAAATCATTGCTATAAAGTAGTGGTAGTATAGTACAAATAGCCCTATCAATAACTGACTAGTTGTGTGACATTACTCAAGTCAATCTCTCCACAACTCAGTTTTTACACCTTTAAAATGAAGAGGCTGAACTAGATAATGTAAGATGCCTTCCAGCTCTGAAACTCAGGACATCTAGAACACTAAGTATGTTTTCTTATACTTTGCAAAGTTCTCCAGAAAGTGCCTGCTCCACCCCCTAGATAAATTCTTAGTATGTTATCGCAGGTTGAAACAGACTCAAACAATAAACCAGTTAAAACATGCAACTGATACCTAGATCTCCTCTATAAATACTTCTAACTCTTATTAATGATGGCTTTTTGGTAGAATTATCTTTTCTGTATCACTATTTACACAGGAACTATTCAGAGACTTGCCATGGTTTAAAACATTTGGGAGGCTGAGGCAGGAAGATCTCTTGAGGCCAGCCATTTGAGACCAGCCTGAGTAACACAACAGGACCTCGTTTCCACAAAAAATAGTGAGCCAGGTATGGTAGCACATAACTGTAATCCTAGATATTTAGGAGGCTGAGGCAGGAGGATTGCTTGAGCCCAGGAGTCTGAGGTTGAAATGAGCAGTGATTGTGCTATGCACTCTAGCCTGGGTGACAGAGTGAGACCCTATCTCTTAAACAATAAACAAAAACATCTATTTACAGGTCCTACAATGAAGTAGGAGCAGGGGAAGTTGTTTAACTGGATGGAGGAAGCTTTCTAGACTCCTCACTCAGGATATTGGAACACCTCACTCAGGAGTACCAATATCTTCTTTTATTTTTCATAGTTCTGCTATTTGATATAATTTTGGAAGCTCACTGATTTAAAGGCTGGTCTAGGTCTTTCTCCCTAGAAAACAGACACTATTGATAAACATTGGTTCTGTTCACAAGAACTGCACTACTAAATTCCCTCATGTATTTATATACTATCTTATACTGTCAATGAGACTGTCCCTTTTCTTCATAATTTTTCTTGTGGTAGAATATAAGTAACATAAACTTCATCATTTTAACCATTTTTAGGCATAAATTCAGTGGCATTAATCTAACTCTTCAAACTCAAGTTATATAGTTGTGCAAGCATCATCACTATTTCCAAAATTTTTCATTGCCCCAGACAAAATCCCTGTACTCATTAAGCAATAACTTCCCACTCCCACTGTATTTTACTTATTTTTTAAATAATTATATTCTCAGCTGGGCATAGTGGCTCACGCCTGTAATCTCAGCACTTTGGGAGACCAAGTTGGGTGGATCACCTGAAGGTCAGGAGTTCGAGACCAGCCTGACCAGCATGGTGAAACCCAGTCTCTATCAAAAACATAAAAAATTAGCAGTGTGTGGTGGTGGATGCCTGTAATCCCAGCTACTCGGGAGGCTGAGGCAGGAGAATCACTTGAACCCAGGAGGTGAAGGTTGCAGTGAGCCGAGATCTCACCATTGCACTCCAGCATGGGCAACAAACACAAAAGTTTTCAAAAAAAAAAAAAAAATTATATTCTCAAAAGACTTAATAACTTTTAAACTATGATATGCTGCCACCAGGTGGCAAGAGAGTATCATAGCTGCCCAAATTGGGAGGAAAGGCAGGAAACCTCTAGTGTTTTCTCCAGGAATTAGAAAAGTAAATTCTAATTCAAAACCACCTAGATACATAACTATAAATTTCTACACGTTTTAATTTCCCCTCAAAATCTATAATAACTAAACTCATGCAAACTGCAAACAAATAATTTCAGGGAACAATTTTAAAACCAAATAAAGCTCAAAATAAAAAACTTATTGAATGTTTCCTAACTTAGCCATCACTATACCTGCTCAAAAGTTTCAAAATTAACCTAGGGCCAGGCACAGGGCTCATACCTGTAATCCCAGCACTTTGGGAGGCTGAGGTGGGTGGATCACCTGAGGTCAAGAGTTCAAGACCAGCCTAGCCAATGAGTTAAAACCCCATCTCTACTAAAAATACAAAAATGGCCCAGCACAGTGGCTCACACCTGTAATCCCAGCTACTCAGGAGGCTGAAGCAGGAGAAGTACTTGAACCCGGGAGGCGGAGGTTATGGGTGCAGTGGCTCACACCCATAATCCCAACACTTAGGGAGACTGAGGCAGGAGGTGAACCACTTGAGGTCAGGAGTTCAAGACCAGCCTGATTAACATGATGAAACCCCATCTCTACTAAAAAAAATTCCAAATTAGCTGGGCGTGGTGGTACACACCTGCACCACTTTGGGAGGCTGAGGATACTTGGGAAGCTGAGGGAGGAGAATTGCTTGTATCAGGGAGGCAGAGGTTGCAGTGAGCCAAGATCGCACCACTGCACTCCAGCCTGGGTAACAAGAGGAAAACTCCGTCTCAAAAAATAAATACATAAACAAACAAACAAATTATACATTAATTTTATTTATTTGTGAAATGGAGTCTCACTCTGTCTCCCAGGCTGCAATGCAGTGGCTCAATCTCGGCTCACTGCAACCTCCACCTCCTGGGTTTAAGAGATTCTCCTGCTTCAGCCTCCTTAGTAGGTGGGATTACAGATGTAAGCTACCAGGACCAGCTAATTTTCTACATTTTTAGTAGAAACAGGGTTTCACCATGTTGGCCAGGCCAGTCTCAAACTCTTGACCCTCAAGTGATCCACCCAGCTCAGCCTCCCAAAATGCTGGGGTTACAAGCATGAGCCACTGTGCCCGGCCTAATTTTAAATTCTGTAAACAGGTTTTCAAGGTTATATATTTATGCTAGTTAACAAAAACTGTGTTGTATCCAACTAAACTTCATTATCCACAAGTGTGAAAAATCAAACTCATCAGTATTCAACTCCCATGTGTATAAAGAAATAAATTCCTAAGAGTTCAAACTGCAAATGCATTTTTTTTTTTTAAGACAGAGTCTCACTGTTGCCATGTCTAGAGAATGGTGGTATGATCTCAGCTCACTGCAACCCCTGCCTCCCGGACTCAAATGATTCTCATGCCTCAGCCTCCTGAATAGCTGGGATCACAGGCACAGACCACCATGTCCAGCTAATTTTTCCTTTTTTTTTTTTGAGACAGAGTTTTGCTCTTGTTGCCCAGGCTGGAGTGCAATGGCACTATCTCGGCTCACCACAAACTCTGCCTCCTGGGTTCAAGTGATTCTCCTGCCTCAGCCTTTTTCAAGTAGCTGGGATTACAGACACATGCCGCCACGCCCAGCTAAATTTTTGTATTTTTAGTAGAGATGGGGTTCTCCACGTTGGTCAGACTGGTCTCGGATTTCCAACCTCAGGTGATCCACCCGCCTAGGCCTCCCAGAGTGCTGAGATTACGGGCGTGAGCCATCGTGCCCAGCAAGTTTTCCTATTTTTACCCAAGTCAGCCATTTCACTGTGTTAGCCAGGCTGGTCTCTAACTCCAGGTCTCAAGTGATCCGCCTGCCTCGGCCTCCCAAAGTGCTGGGATTACAGGCATGAACCCCTGCGTCCAGCCTTGCAAAAATGAAATATTGTACTTTATCTTAGTTGAGAAGGTTTTGTTTCTTTAATAGTAAGCACAACACTAAAAGAAGTCAACTCTCAATTATCTTCAGAAGGAAGCTAAGGAGCCAATAGTAAAGTGCACTCACGTAATTTAATTCATTTTTTCTTTCACAAATTGCCATTCAATGAAATCACAGAAAAGGTAGCCTTCCCATTTTTTTCTAGCATCAGAGGGAGTAAAAAGTTCAACCTGGATTAATTTTCTTGATAACAATCCAATAAATAAATATATATATTTTGAGACAGAGTCTCATCTGTCATTCAGGCAGTGGTGTAATCTCAGCTCACTGCAACCTCCACCTCCTGCCTCAGTGATTCTCCTGCCTCAGTGTTCCCAGTAGCTGGGATTACAGGTGTGCACTACCACACCTGGCTAATTTTGTATTTTTAGTAGAGATGGGGTTTCACCATGTTGGCCAGGCTGGTCTCGAACTCTTGGCCTCAGGTGATCTGCCTCTCAAAGTGCTGGGATTACAGCCGTGAGCCACAGCAGCTGGCCTCAAACAAATAATTTTTATTTCAACCACACTTAACCAAAATTATTCCAAACATAATATGCATTTCTATGCATTATAAGTCACTAAAATGCAAAGTAATTTTAAACTTTTCCTGATATATAAACATCACTAACATCAATTATCGAACTTTTTGATGCTTGCTACTTATACTAGGGAGAACTAAACATTTACTTTCATGTATCTCAGGCTCTTGGTTTTTTTTCTTAAGGATATATCCTAGGCTCTGGGTTGCCAGTGAAGGCTGTCTCCTGCTGGGCTGAGGGTTTCTCTGGGCCTCTTCCTGCAATTCACCTCTCAGCCTACTGGACACTGAATGTAATGAATACTCACTGTTTTTCCCATTCCAGGCTACAGCACAAATACCTATTATCTTCTTGGTTCCAGAACTGTTATATTCTGCATTGTGCCAAGTATGAAAATCAACAGATTGGGCCATGTTGACCACCGTGCTAACTTATGTAATGGTCAGTATCTTTTAGAATTATAAGATATTAGATCCTTAATAATACAAGTATAAGAGTTCAACCTCCCTGTTTTATAAATGAGTAAAAAGTCTAGAAGATTAAGTGTCTCATTAAAGGTCACTGGGTTGTTTCCTGGCAGAAAACATATTAACAGTCAGAACCGCTGGTTTCTAGTCCAAGTGCTTTTTGCACTACTTCATCAACACCCGCATCTTACAAGATTATCATGCATTAAAGTACAAACTAATTAAGGGGTCAAATTTTGCCCTAATTCTTTAAATTCATGGATGCTGGTCTTTCCAGAAACAAAACAAAACCCTAAAATCTGATTTCTGCTAGATGAATTTGTATTAAAGTAGAACTAGCTTTATCACAGGTACTTGCTCTCTTCCCAAACACGAAGGCATTGGATTTATAGGAATCAATCACACTTAAACCAAATATAAGATACAACTATCTTCAGAAACACACATACTACCTACAGGTAACACTTTGGAGTAGGGCATGCTTTAAACAGACTTCCTCTAACTGAATTTAAACCATGTAATTGGCAATAACCTACTAATTGTAACTTTCTCCATTGAACTGTAACAGAAAAACATGCATCTATCCCTCCAACTGAGTTCTGCTTACACTATGAGATTCTGAAAGTCTGTGATGGGCACAGACATTAATATTTACTTAAATAGTTAAAAAGCCTTTGTTGGAAATAACTTTAAAACCCTTATGTATAAATTTTGTTGTTGATGGTAACATTTAAAGCACAGGTTCCCAAACTGAAGTTCACAGGCTTAATAAGTTCATCAGGGGGCTGGGTGCAGTGGTTCACACCTATAATCCTAGCACTTTGGGAGGCTGAGGCAAGCAGATCACTTGAGGTCGGGAGTTCAAGACCAGCCTGGCCAACATGGTGAAATTCCGTCACTACTAAATACACAAAAATTAACCAGGCATGGTGGCAGGACTTCAGGAGGTCTGGGAACTCCCTAAAAATGTACACTAAATTCAGAATGCATGTGCATTTGTGCACGTGTTAGGTGAGAAGAGCCATAGCTTTTATCAGATCCTCAAAAGAGAACCATGATGCCAAAAAGGTTCAGAATTACTGCTTTAAATAAAACAAAGCATTCAAGCTGTGGAGGCAAGGCAGCCCACTAATGGCTGCAGAATGCAAAACAAAGATTGGCTCTCCTCATATGCACCAATGCTTTTGGAATGCAGAGCCTCAATATAGTAGTAATACTGAGAAACCTAAGTTCACCAGTCACAAGACAGGGAGACAAGTCCACTGTATATCCTGACCAACATATCGCCACAGTTGGTGTCTTATCCACAGAGTATCAAGACATTCTTTAAGAAAGAAAGACTGCCCTCTGGCCAGGCATGGTGGCTCATACCTGCAATCCCAGCACTTTGGGAGGTGGGTGGATCATGAGGTCAAGAGATCAAGACCATCCTGGTCAACATGGGGAAACCCCATTTCTACTAAAAACACAAAAATTAGCTGGGCATGGTGGCACAGGCCTATAGTCCCAGCTACTCTAGAGCCAAAGCAGGAGAATCGCTTGAACTCCATAGGCGGAGGCTGCAATGAGCTGAGCTTGCGCCACTGCACTCCAGCCTGGCAAGAAAGTGAGACTCAGTCTCAAAACAGAACAAACCAAAAACGAAAACAAAAAAAGCAAACAAAGATTGCCCTCCATAGTTACACACTGAAAAGACTGGGGAAGGGATAGAAATATTCTCGAGGAATCCCTACGGTAAGAGCCTCCCAGCAAAAACACTCCCTGAAATTACTTTATCACGCCTAGTACTACTACTCCCTATAGATAAGTTTAGTAAACTCTGTTAACGTATTTACTCCTTTTATTTGCCCAAAACAAAAATCAATCTGTCAAACATTAGGGATGGGGCACTGCCTTCATTTTGGTACATTGAGTATTTTGTATTTAGAGAATAAATCCATTATCATGGTTTTACAAGCTGTGAACACAAATTCCTTGTTTTCTGACACTGAAGAATTCTTTTGTATTTAACACCCTGGACATGTGAGTGTGCAAGACAGAGTAGGTGTATGTGTGTAAACACTCCATCACAGGCTACATAAAACATTAACTCTAATTATTGTATAGTGCTTACAAAGAAATCCTGCTTTCCTTCTACCACCCCTAAATACTAATAATTTTTTACTTTAGAGGCTTATGGATTTTAGGAAAGTTTATTTTCATTTCCATCTTCTACTGTCATGTACATATTAAAAATCAGTTTTAACTGATTTTAGTGTTTTCCCAAAAGAAAATGGAGAAAGGATTATGTAGTTAAGAAATCTGCACACACAAGATACTCTGTGGCAATTGGTAACATCAGCACAAATGTTCTATTTTACACCTACGTATTTTTAGGCTATTGCTATCCAGCACTGTATGGGAAAATTTTTTAACTTAATGCAAACAAATGTTTTTCTAGCTTAAAAAACAGAGAATTAAATCCATTTACAAAAACCATGCTTCTTAATATCTAAAAACCCTACTTAGGGCCAAAGTCAGTGCTTCCAATTAAAGATCACAAATGTCAACTTTAAAAACAGTTTTCTTATGGTTTCTTAAGATTATGATCAACTGTCTAAAAGATACTGAGAATGCTGCCTACAAGATGTTGAGGATTAAAAACAGTAATGAGCGATAAATATACTGGAAATTCCAATTCTCTCATTTATTGGCACAATGTAATTATTTCATCTAAGCACAGAGAGTTAATTACCCAAACACTTCCTTCATGATTCCAAATAGGTGTCTAGCAAACAAGGAAGCCACCAACCAAAATGGAGAAACCTGGTCTCTACTAAAATACAAAATCAGCTGGGCGTGATGGCACATACCTATAATCCCAGCTACTCGGGAGGCTGAGGCAAGAGAATGGCTTGAACCTGGGAGGCAGAGGTTGGGGTCAGCCAAGATCATGCCATTGCACTCCAGCCTGGGCAACAAGAGTGAAACTCCATCTCAAAAAGAAGGAGGCTGAGCACAGTGGCTCATGCCTGTAATCCTAGCACTTTGGAGGCCAAGGCAGGTGGATCACCTGAGATCAGGACTTCACAATCAGCCTGGCCAACATGGGGAAACCTGTCTCTACTAAAAACACAAAAATTAGCTGCGCATGGTGGTGTGTATCTGTAATCCCAGCTACTTGGGAGGCTGAGGCAGGAGAATCACTTGAACCCAGGAGGCAGAGGTTGCAGTGAGTCGACACTGCGCCATTGCACTCCAGCCCGGGCAACAAAAGCAAAACTCTGTCTTTAAAAAAATAAAAAAAGTCTGCCCAGGGATGTAAACCCATGAATGAGTAGTGGCAAATTGTGTGCTATAAAGAAAAAAGAAAGCTGGAATACAATGAAAGAGCAGAGAGGCAGAACCTTCTTTAGACTCAGAAGTCAAGGAAGCCTCAGAAGAAAGCTGAGAGCTCATGGATAAGAAAGAGTAGAGTACTCAAAGGGCAGAACAAGAGTATCCTATGCAGAGAAAACAGCTTGAAAGAGACAGGAAAAACTGCGTAAATTCAAGTGCAATGGGAAGCCACTGAATAGTTTAAGTAACCATGTGACCCGTTCTTTCAAAAGCTCTCTCTGGCTGCTTTGCATTAAAGAAATGGGAAAGACCAGAGAAGTGTGAAGACCAGCTGAAAGACTACTGCAGCAGTTCAGGGGGGAGATGGGATAGCTTCAGTGAAAAGAAGTCAAAGAGGCCGGACGCGGTGGCTCACGCTTGTAATCCTAGCACTTTGGGAGGCTGAGGCGGGTGGATCACGGGGTCAGGAGTTTGAGACCATCCTGACCAACCTGGTGAAACCACATCTTTAAAAAAAAAAAAAAAAAAAGAAGGGAGAGAGATCCAAGATGGCCTCGTAGCAGCAGCTCAGGATTGTAGCTCCCAGGGAAAGTGCAGAGAGCGAGTGGATGCCGCAATTTCAGACGAATTTTTGATGCCCACAAACTGGGAGATTCCCGGAAAAGGAGCCACACGGGTCGCCAGAGGGACTCTTTTGGCCGGCGTGGCGCTTCTCGGTGCGGAGTATACGGGACTCAGTGCCTTTTTAGTTGCGCTCCGCTGGTCCCACCCCCCAAGGAGAACAGCAATTGGAAGCGCTGAGGACTGAGAGCAAGCACAGCTGAACCCAGGAAGGCCCAGCTCTGTGGAGAAGGGGCGTCCGCAGAAGGAAAACTAAGAAACAGAGAAAACTTCATCACCAACAAGCCGGACGTCCACTGAGAGACCCAATCTGAAAGTCGGCAATTACAAAGACGACAGGTGGATAAATCCACAAAAATGGGAAGAAACGAGGGCAAAAAGGCTGAGAACACCCAAAATCAGAATGCCTCTCCTCCTACAGGGGATCGCAGCTCCTCATCAGCAAGAGAACAAGGCCTGACGGAGGATGAGTGTGATGAACTCACAGAATCAGGCTTCAGAAGGTGGATAATAAGAAAATTCTGTGAGCTAAAAGAACATGTTCTAACCCAATGCAAAGAAACTAAGAACCTTGAAAGAAGATTTAACAAAATGCTAATGAGAAGGGACAACTGAGAGAAGAATATAAGTGAATTGATGGAGCTGAAAAACTCAAGAACTTCGCGAAGCATGCACAAGTTTCAACAGCCAAACTGACCAAGCAGAAGAAAGGATATCAGAGATCGAAGATCAACTCAATGAAATAAAACAAGAAGGCAAGATTAGAGAAAAAACGGTTAAAAAGGAATGAACAAAGTCTCCAAGAAATACGGGACTATGTGAAAAGACCTAATCTACATTTGATGGGTGTACCTGAATGTGACGAAGAGAATGAATCCAAGCTGGAAAATACTCTTCAGGATATTATCCAGGAAAATTTCCCCAACCTAGCAAGGCAGGCCAATATTCAAGACCAGAAAATACAGAGAACACCACAAAGATATTCCTCAAGAAGAGCAACCCCAAGGCACATAATCGTCAGATTCACCAGGGTTGAAATGAAGGAGAAAATGCTAAGGGCAACCAGAGAGAAGGGTAGGGTTACCCACAATGGGAAACCCATCAGACTCACGGCAGATCTCTCAGCGGAGACCCTGCAGGCCAGAAGAGAGTGGGGGCCAACATTCAACATCCTTAAAGAAAAGAACTTTCAGCCTAGAATTTCATATCCAGCCAAACTAAGCTTCATAAGTAAAGGAAAAATAAAATTTTTTGTGAACAAGCAACTACTCAGATTTCATCACCACCAGGCCTGCTTTACAAGAGCGTCTGAAAGAAGCACTACACATAGATGGGAACAACCAGTATCAGCCATTCCAAAAACATACCAAAAGGTAAAGAGCATCACCATAATGAAGAATCTACATCAACTAATGGGCAGAACAGCCAGCTAGCATTACCAGAAGCTGCAATTTTCATCTCTGATAAGACAGACTTTAAAACAACAAAGACCATAAGAAACAGAGGGACATTACATGGTGATGAAAGGATCAATGCAACAAGAAGAGCTAACGATCCTAAATATATACGCACCCATTACAGGA